>JAPDSC010035632.1:0-15545 GCA_026290005.1 Latrodectus geometricus
CTTATATAATGCAATAAAACACATTATAATAAATTTAGTATTTCGAACTACACTTTTTTTTATAAATTAAAAGTTCTTTACTGAGTTCTATAAATTCTCCCACACCCCCCAATGATTTAATGCTTCCTACCACGTGAACATGAATATGTAATTCAATTTGGAGCATTTACTTTCAGCGAGAAAAGGAAGAAATATATCGTGACAATCTTCAGACTGTTCAGTGGTCAGTGCTTTTGAATTAGAATGTGCAAGCTCTCATTTACACGTGCATTTCATCGATTTATTTAAAACAACTCTGATTCTTAAAATATACCTAATGGACAACTCTGTGCAACCAATTTTATTCGAGTTCAAGTATAAGAAAACGTTCGTAAAATAAAAAGTTCTGTATTGATCTCCTTTTTAGCGGTATCATTGAAACTAAATAAAAATGAAATCATGTCATTATTTTTTACTTTTCCGTTTTTCAGAAGATTATGTGCTTTTTAATCCATTTTTAAATTTTTTTATTTATTTTATTTTCATCGTTAATAACATTTTTCAAACTAGCTTCAAAATAATATTTTTATCATTTTTTATATTTTGTTGTTAGCCTTTATTATTATGACTACTTTTCACTAAATTTTAATATTTGAAAGTCAATAATTGAGCAATCTATAAGCACCAAAATACAGTTTACTTCTAACTTATTTAAGTGAGATCGCTTGGAATATCAAGACACAGGATCAAGGTTTGATCCTACGGCTGGGGAAGATTTACTCAGCCTTTCATGCCTTCAGTGGATCGGTAAAATTGAATATCAAGCATGCTTGGAATTCAGTTGACCACTAAGAGTTTCGCATTAGGCTGACCACCTAACTAGAACATACACTTCGTAGCAGAGGGCCTTGGCTCATGAAAGCAGGCACTGCAGATTTTGGTCTCGCATGAATATATTGCACTGAGTTTAGTATATTCTTACAAATTTAGAACAAGTTTAACAGATAAATTGTTTTGGTAAAATAGTTTAGTTTGATGGATATTAGAATAAAAATGGTTTGTTTCTGAATTACAATTACAATTTAATTTTTAAAAACTTAGTTCATTTCGCATTTTAATGTCAAATGATAATTTCGGTGTATATATATAAATGCTCTTTTACATTTAAAATTTATCAAAGCACTTTTTTTTTCTAAATGATTAATTCACCTTGGAGAAAAATATATATTTTTTCTAATGGCGGGCACCCTTGAAAAAGTGAGTAACTTTAGCCCATTTGCCCCAGCAAGGCCGGAAACTGCTACTCATTTTATCGTTACCCGGTGGGCACCTGTGTGAACCAAGTCACGGAGGTACAAGTAGCATCGCCCACGCCACACCACTACAAACTCGTTTATAGGGTGGGCCAAATTCATCCATCATCTAGGGAAAGGACAAGAAACATAGAGAAAGAGAAAGTACATCCATGCCAGAGCCGGGATTCGAACCCAGGTCCTCCCCATCTGTAGTAAGTTACGCTAACAGAAATAGTAAGACAGGTTGGGCGGAGCCTTGGAGAGTGTTTTCGTGCATGTTTGAAGAAAAAAGATGCTGTTGAAAACTCGATGGCTTAAATCACAAGTAAAATAATTATACAAATTGGCGCAACAATATGGTGCCAAATTGGAGAGAAACTAAGGGGCTCCTAAATTATAGGCTATTTAAAACATTTAATTGTAAATAATTAGAATGATTTTTGATTACGATTAAATAAAGCAACGACTCATTAAACAATTTTGCAGTTAATCATCATGTATTATCTGAAAAATATATCCAATTGATTTTAAAATTTATTCGCCATTGTAAAAATATGAAGAACAATTTAGGATTTAAGGCCATTTTGTTTGATGAGTTCCAAAGTACATGATATGGAATGGAGGTGAATCTAACAGCCACAATGTTGTAAAGCATTGGGACACTATCAGAGTCTTGTTTTTTAAAAGTAGTAGATATTCAAGTTTTATTCGTGCGTCACAAAGAAAGAAATTCATAAAGAGTAGTCAAGTATACTTATGAAGAGAGTAGTACCTCAACCTTCTTTTTTTCCTTTTTACAGTGGCAACTGCGATCAAACCAAAAAAGCTTGGTCCTACTATTATCGTAGACTATTATCTAACGGTCTATAGCACTGGTTAGCAATATAATTGCCCCCCCCCCTATGTATAATAAGCTAAACTTTTAGTTGAAGCTCACTGACCACTCATGAATATTTTATGTAAAAGATAAAAATTGCATCTTAAAAAGTTTATATGCACAATAATTTTTATTTATTTTAAGTGGGATACACGAAGGCTCACTGCAGCCAAAAGTAGAGCTCTTCAGAGCGAAATATTCTCGGATCGATACCAGGTCGTTGTTGAGCCAGGGAAAAGGGATTTTGGGGTTTTATTTTCTTCCTACTTGTTTGTTGGGGGTGAGTGCTTGGGAATTGTCCTGGTTTCTTCTCTTCCGACTGGAGAATATGGCTTACTGTCCTTGAAAAATTCACTCGGAAGAAAATTTACGAGTTGGATATTAAATGCGTTAGCTTAGGCCAGTTGGCTGTCCATAATAATATCGTGATGAAATACATAAGAAATATACATAATAATTGCTGTACTTGCTTTATTTTTGTTCGATATTTAATTTTTTTAAGCAAATAGGTACTCCTATTACAGAAATGTTTTTAAACTCAGGTTATATAGCATAATACTATATTAATATTGTATATATATATATATACATACATATATATACATGTAGAACAAAGGCATACAAACAAAAACATCAGTCAGTATTAAATCCTAAATGGTTAATAAATGAGAAACATTAATTAATTTTAATTAAATGTAACAAAAAGTTTCAATACTCACAATGCTTCTAAATTAACAAGGGATTCCAATGCTTCCGTGGGTATTTCAGCTAACTTATTGTGCTGCAAAGACCTGATAAATATGCAAATAGCTATAAATGTTTGTTGCCAACTGGATTTTACAATAATAAAATTTTGCATTATTTTGTTTTTAAACCATAAAGTGGTTGTTCCTTTCTTTACAGTTGAGATCTTGTGTACGTCACTTTATTTTACTTATGATTGGTCTGTGAGTTCAAAACATAATCGTTTTCACCAATAATGTTGAATACACACTTTTGTCCACCCATCCAAAACAAGTCAATGTGTCAGTGGGATGAGCTCTTCAGTGAGCAGTTGGAAAGGAAATGTTGGCCAATATCTTAGTGGGATGGGTTTTTTTTTTTTTTATATATATATATTATTGGAGATTTGTCTCTCTTGATACCGCTATTAAAAAATAAATACTTATTCATCATTGAGTAAAGATAAATTTATTTCATGTAGCTTTTAAAGCACATTAAATATGAATATTTGATTGTTTATGCAAGCAAAAAACAAATCACAACATCCACTTTATGGTTAGTTTGAATTGGCAAGGACGATTTAAATGCTATATATATATATATATATATATATATATATATATATTTTCCATACTTACAATGATCGAAGCTTATGAAGTCCAAGAAATGCGTGAGGTGAAATGAGTGATATATTATTGTGCGCCAAGTTTCTGTAGAGAAAAATAATTTTACAATATAAAATTATTATTTTTCTATAAAAATATACATAAAAATTAATATAAAAATATAATATAAAATTAGCACATTTTCTGTAATGAAAATAGAGACTTATGTATCAGTTTTGAGTGTATTGTCTATTAAAATTTATTTATTATTAATCACCATGATACAAATTTCCAGTAAATATGTGTAGAAATTATTTTTATAAATCTAAATATTATACACAATTAGGTCTCTATTTGCATATAGGCCCATAAGAAACACTATATTATAGCAAATAAATTCCTGTGCGCAAAAAAATAGCAAAGATTTTTTAAAAATAAAAAAACAAAATTAATGTTATAAAATGAATTCAAATAGAAAAAGAAACATAAGCGTTTTCTGCAGAAATATTTTTCAATTTTGATTTCGAAAGAGTTAAAAGAAATACAAAACATTACGACAAGTGCTTATAAATGGGAAAAGTATTATGCATTTATTTATATTAAAAATATTTAAGGATATTCAATGTGTACAGGAGTAAAAATGTATCCTTATGAAATTTTTTTATAGTTTTATTTCCCTAGATCAACAAGCATAGAAAATTGTAGAATGCATATATATTGGTTCTCGATTATCTGAAAGCATAAAGTTCATAGGAGTTTTAATCGGGTCGTAGCATATCTATGAGTAGTCTATGGGTAGTACTATCTTGTAGTCAGGGAGAAAAATTTCAGTGAATTAACAGAATAAGATCAAGGATCAATAGAAAAGACCGATACATACAAGCCTTTAACTGCAGCATGTTAGGGAAAAAAATGATAGTTTTTCATTTTGTGCTATAGAGGTATGGGAAGTTAACACTCGTAAATTTTATATTTTTCAGAGAAATAATGTAAAATAATGCATCACATGTGAAATATGAACAACACAAAAGAGGAAGAAACACAAAATATTCTTCTTCTTAACTCTGAAATATATTGTTCTATGATAATAGTGGGAAAGACACTATGTGTTGTGGCACAATAACTAAGAAACACTCTTCTACGATAATGATTCAAAATTAAGGAGTCGAGTTAATAATATAAATTAAGTAAAAACATATGCATTCATTCTAAAACAAAAGTAGTCAGAAATAATTAGCGTTTTTACTACTATTTCTAAGCAATTTTTGAAAATGTAAACATTTAATATAATTTATATGTAAGACTTGCAAGAAGAAAAAATTACAAATAACTTACAATTCTAATAAATTTGATAAATTCTGGAAAAGAGATTCGTCCAGTTTCGTGATGTTATTATCGCTCAGGTACCTGCAAAGAGAATAGATCATTAGAAATTTTGGTTAAAAGAACAAAATATTGCTCAAAATTAAATTTAATTTGTTACATGCTCAATTGCTGCACTTATTGAAATAAATTATATTTAATTGATTGAATACTTTATTTGTAACATTATCCTAAACATGAATTAGTTGAGCTAGAAAACGAATAATTTTCTCTCAGATTGGCGGGTATAAGTATTTTTAATATTTGACCTAACCCAACCAAAAACCATCCTTTGAAGAGAAATTGAGAGTGTGCATTTAAATTTCATAAATTACGATGAGTGTCATATCAAAGGTGGAAGACATGTATAAGTACGCAAAGGTAGGAGGCTATTAGTACATTTGTACTGATATCCTCCTACCTTTAAAGGTACTAGTACATATGTCTTTTTTGGAGTGCTCAAAGTTCTAGTTTTAGATCCGTCATTATTCAACAGCAAGAAATAGATGTTACATTTCGGCTTTTTGCATAAGCATCTACCGGGATGATGTGTGTGAGTTTCCATTAGCTCAATATTCAATGAAAGACGTTTTATATGTGCAATATGCGGTATATTGTACTAAAAAGAGAAGAACTCATCTATTTCAGGAAGCAGTAATACAATCGCCAAGCCTGTGAAGCATAATCGCCAACGTAAAACGAAATAGCACTACATGGCGACTGAACATGCATGTTTAAAATATCATTGTATCTTAATTATTGTTGATTTTTTCTGCTTGCTATTTCCTTGTTACTATTGTTTTCGTTTTGCTTTACAATAAATTTCTCTCTTTAAGAATTACTGAATTACCAAATATATTGTGAAAGATTTATTCCAAACAAGGGAATTTTTTGTGAATTGAAATTAATATTTAATACTGTCGATTTTTTTATATGGTGGTTTTGCGAAAAGCAGATAGTAGCTCCCAAAATGGAAAAGTATTAAAAAGTTTCATTAATATTTAAGTAAATAGTCTCTATGTTATGCAGTTTCAATGGAATTAATAAAAATAAAATTTAATCTAGTTAAAAGGACAGTAAAATATAAACTTTCGTTAGAAAGTGTTAATTTCGGGGGATAGGGGTTATGGATTTTCTTTGGAAAAATTTTGACTCATTAACTTTACGCTTGAATGAAATTTTTAATTGCAAACATTCAATTGATAGGAATATGAAATCATTCAAAAAAGTTGGTTGCAAAATCTTAGCAATATTGATAAATATCTGCAAATATATAAAAAAATCTTTTTCAATTTATTCTTATTAAAAAATAAATAAATAAGCCATTTTACTTTTATAAGCTCGATATTTAGATGCATGTTCATGTACACTCGCACTTAACATATAAAAACGTCAAACGATTTTTTTTTTGAAAAAAAAAAATCGAGACACCCAGTATTCCAGGGCAAGACGAGGCGTAACGCACGGATGGCTGTACACAGGTTTCCGCAAACTCTCCAAGTTAAGATGCTGTTGTTCATTTTTGAAATGAATGAAGCAGCGGGGTGGCCATCAGAAAGAGAATGGCGGGAATTCTCTTCTTTTGATAACTCTTGGGCAAAAGTGGAACGAACCCTTCTAGAGGGCGAGGAATTTTGTTTGGGATTAATTGTGATGAATCACTTGAATTCGCAGAAACATTAACGTAATTATTACTTAAGTTTTAACAATGTTTAAATCTGGAATGCCCCGAAGTGGGTAGAAGTCGAACAACAAGATTCTTTCTTCTTTCAAAACGCACGAAGAAGTTGTCTTAAGAACAATTGGACTTTATTTGAGCAAATTTTATCGAGTTAGTGGAATTTCTTTGTTAAATAAATATTAAAAAAATTCCCCACCAAAAATATATGTATATATTTCTGGTGAGGAATTTATTGTGATATAAATTCAATTCATATTGTAGAGAGACGTACTGAAGAATTTCGTTTCACACAAACTAGTTTCAGAAATTTGCGTGAAACGAGTAGGTACATCTCTTTCCGTTGTACACAATTTTGAATAAAAACCTTGATTTTTCTCTAATAGTTAGATCAGTACTAAAATTACACCAAGAATACGCGTTTAATTTATTATTACCAAATTACATTATCTTAACTATTAACAACTTATTATAATCGAAAGGAATACCCATGATAACTATTAGCATGTTATCATGAGTATTTCTTTGGAGGGGGGTGCGGTATAGGAATTTTCTGAAAATTTTACTCAATAGTTTTGCTTTCGAATGAAATTTCTAATTACCAACACTAGATTGATTGGAAAACATTTGTTATGAAAACTAGTTCATTCTGATGTGTACAGTTAGAAATAATTTTGAGGAAATTTTGTGAAAATATTTATGCTATGAGATTTTTGTCAAATGAGATTTTTCGTGCATCACAAAATCTATTTTAACTATTTTTAAATTGTAATTTTGGTTTTTGTTCCTATGAATTTATTAATATAAAATGATGAAAATTAAAGGTTTGTATTTTTATTTGTTAAGGTGATAATTAGAACAATATAAAGGTTTTTGAATTTATAACAAAAACAATTATGCAAATCTTGTTTATAAAATCTAAATAAGGATAATATAAATTGGAAATAATTTAACGACCCACATTAAATTTTAATTAAAGTGACTCGAATTTAAGATATAAAGAAACGGACAGAAAACATAAAAGTCGTTAGGACTATTATTCAGGTTTCTAAGGAATCAGGTGCTTTTTCATCACCACAAACTGTCTAGAAACAATCATTAATGCGGTACCAAAGAGTCGAGTTACCCACAATAGCCTTTAAAAAAGTCTCTTTTTTGACATCATTACTGCCTTTTTGCTCCAAACCACTTTAAAAATGTCAACCGATACATAATAATTCCGAGATTTTTTGTTCTTTTAAAGAAAAAAGCTCCCGTCTACCAAAGACTCACCGAAAGGAAGACAAATGACGACCATCTTCAGGAAACTGAATCATAAATCTCCTGACTACTTAATTCAATCTCATCTTTCTTTTGTAGTTTACAGCCTTAGGAGGTTCTAGTGGCCGCGAATCTAGGTGGCAAAATGTCCGAGAGGGTTTTTAACCTCTGAAAAAGCAATCGATTAAGCGGCGTTTTGGTGGAAGAACACTTTGAAAGAGAAGGGTTTATAAATTGAATGGTCATAAATCCTTTTTTTTTTCTCCCCGTTTTCATCGTCTTCTAACGCTTGTGGTATATCGATATTTTTAGGACAATTCGCTGTTTATGTCGCCTAAACGCAGAAATATTTATACGTCATATTTTTTAGATGTTAGTTTTTTGGTACTATTTTCATTTTTTGGAGTGGCAGCACTTATAATGTTTGGAACAATCGCTTTCTTCGTATTCTTTATTTATTTGAAATAAATTAGATGAAGGAGAACTTATTTTAATCCACAATTTTTATATTTCTCATAAAATGATTGAATTTGTTGGAATATTTTCAAGCAGAATTTTTGTTAATGAATTAAGCTCGTTCCTATTTCTCTTTTCAATTTCTACAGTTAGTTCATATTCTCAATTTTGTTCAAATTTTCTCAATTTTTTATAAAATACTTTTTATTCATCCAGTCAAGTTCAAATACATTTTTTTTAATTTGTAATGAATGACACTTGATGTTAGTACAGTTTTTTTCAAATATTAATTAATTTAAATGATTAATTTTGCGTCCACCATGTCTAGTGATCAGCGTGCCTGACTGTAGGCAGAGAGGTCCAGATTTCGAATCCCGGTTCGGGCATGGATGTATTTTCTCTTTTTCTCTCTCCTGTCTTTGTCCTTTCTTTGTAAAAATGAAGAAAAAATGGTTGCCCACCCTATAAACGAGTACCTATGGCATGTGGTTATTGAAGAAGTCGGAGCCCACACCAAATTATGGTTCAGTTGAAAAAGTGGAGCACATGCACCACTTTTCCTACCAGCCTGGCTAACACTCGATAAAAAAAATATTAACTTCAGTTTTAAAGGAGAGAAAAATACACTTTTTGTAGTAATGCCAACTATTGGCATCAACAAATGTTATTACTATTGTTACATTATTTGAATTCTTAAATTTATTTATTTTTATAATCTTTTAAATGAGTTTATTACTCCCTTTGAAAATTCAAATTTGTGGTTTTGAAATTTGTGGAAAGTGTGTGAGTGAGAGAGAATTCTTTCTAATTAAAAAAAAAAGAATGAAATTTATTTATGAAGAGCTTTTTGAAATAAAGTGAAATAAAAAATTTCGTTTGCGGTAGCAAAGTTTGCAGAGTGTTGGCGTAGTCTTCATATTTTCGGATCGAATGTCATCAAAACATAAAAATATTCGAAACAATAAAATAAATATACAAATTGGACTAACGGATATCGGCCCGTGGTTCAAAAATTGACAATGCGAAATTTAATAAAAAGCAACTGTGTGAACTAAAATTTTTCTTTGTTAGCCTAAGTAAAAATTGTCTTCAAAAAAACTTTCATTATAATAGTTGTTAGTTGTAATATAACAAGTATGTAATATAAAAAGTATGTATAATATACATATTTATTATAAATATAACAAATATATAATACTTGTTATTTAAAATGTGACAAGTATAATTTAACAAGTATAATCTTATGAAATTTGCACTGGTAAGCTAAAGAAATTGATATTATTTTATTGAGTAAATTTCTGAAGATAAGCTGTTGCAACTGTTTGACGAGACCAGAAGAAGAAAAATGGAATCAAATCCCATATTTTCAACCGGAAGTCGGCTTTACAATGATCAGATGTGAAATAGAAACACTATTCAGAATGCAAGTACTTTTGGCAAACATCCTTCACAGAATTTTTTACGTATCGCTTCATTAAATTTTAGTTAGCGTTAATGGTCAATTAAACAAATTCTTAAAATACGAGGATAGAATTATTTACACTTTATTTGTTTGTAATTACTTTTAAAATTCTTAAATTGTTTATATTATGCAGAAAATAATCCAGAAAATTATGTAAAATATTATTTACATAAATATCTAAACATATCCTATTACGTAAAATTATTACCTTATTGTATAAAATATAATCCGAAAGCATACATAAATTATTTTTAAAATGTATTAAAAATACTGTGAAAAATGTGGCATTCTTGTTTGTTATAACTTAAAAATTTCTTCATTACCTAATACTCTTAATTATTTTAAAAATAAGAATGATATATAAAACAGATTATATTTAGGATTTTTTAAACATGCACATAAAAATGTCAGACATTTTAAAAAATGAAAAATTTAAAATCATGTTATTGAAAACTATCATTTCAAAATATAAGACATGCAAATGTAGGTCATGCCAAAGTCATTATCATTGTTAGAGTTGTGATTAAATCAATTAAATTTAGTTAAATATTGAAAATTTATCGGGGAGAAAAACTAGTCTAAAATTTAAGATTTTCGGATTATTTATAAAAACACTTATTAAACAATAGCTTTGGATTTATTGATCACATAATACTTATCTTGTAATCGATGCAGAGAAACTTTTTCTTAATCAAAACAAAGAAACCAGGAAAATTCTGATTACCCCCATTAGTGTTTTTGTTGTTTAATTATTCATTACTGTAATTTTAACAGTAACTATCACTATTAATCACTTATTGATAAGATTAGTCATTCTTTGATAAGGTAAAAATGTGAATAACCTAGTGAGAAAAATCGTCGTTCTGTGTTCTGAGGGTAGCGGATTCGATACCGGTTCAATCGAAATCGACATCAATATGTATTGGCAAGGAGAATGCCAGATCAGGCGCTGACCTCGTGAATTGGTTATAATTTAAATTAACGATTTGATTGACTTTTTTTTAGTGGCTTCAGTCGACAGAGAAATCAATAGCTTGAAACGTATTTCAATCTATCCTAAATAATTTTATTCTTAAAAATATTTTATGATGCGATTGATTGATTAATTATTGTCAAACATGCTGGAAGTTTTAATAATTTTTTGAATAGAAAAATATTGATGAATAAGAAAAAGTAAAAAATAAACAGGAAATATCAAATAAGAATTTCAATTACATTTCATATTGTTAAAATAAAAACTAGTTTTGCCGCCCAACCTGTCTAGTGGTTAGCGTAGACTACAGATGGGTGAGATCTGGGTTCGAATCCTGGCTCGGGCATGGATGTACTTCCCCTCTCTCTTTCTTGTCTTTGTCCTTTCTTTGTGTGTGAATGGTTGCCTAACCTATAAACGGGTACCTATGGCATGTGTGTACTGAGGAAGTCGGACTCCACACCAAATATGGTTCAGTTGGAAAAGTGGAGCAGCGCACCCCATATTGCCAGCCTGGCTGGCCCACGACAACCACAACAAAAACTAGTTTATCTTATATTAAAAAGGAGTTTGTTTTTTCAATATTATTCATTAATGACTTTTATTACCAAGTACACTTTTTTACTACAAATAAATACTGAGAAAATAAATATTTATATAGATGTATTTTTTATATTATATTATAAAATAATTTAATAAAAAGAAACCTGGAAAGGTTTTAAGTATGAAAAATGTTTTTTGTATCTTCCCGTGGTATTAGACAGCACAATAGGACTGAACTTACAAAATATATTCCATTTTCTTGTTTAACTGTAACTGTTCATGCGAACGAAAATAAAATCGTTCGCCTTCGAATGAATGAATATTTCACTTGCTTTCGAATAAACTTTCATTCTTAGTTTGTGACATTTATTTGTGAGAGTTTAAAAATAAGGCTGATTTATACAAGAAGAGGCCATAAAATAGAGTTCTTCAATTTAAACATTGTATCTTGAGTTTAAAATTTTCAGACGATAATATTGA
This sequence comes from Latrodectus geometricus, assembly GCA_026290005.1. Classification (NCBI taxonomy): domain Eukaryota; kingdom Metazoa; phylum Arthropoda; class Arachnida; order Araneae; family Theridiidae; genus Latrodectus; species Latrodectus geometricus. Next base: position 11,694 of record JAPDSC010035632.1, read on the forward strand.
ATTTATTTTGTTAATATTTTATTGAATAAACTTATTTAAAATCGATTTTGTAGGCATGATTTTTTTTAAATATTAAAAATCGTTTGATAGAATTTAAACAGACTAAATGTAACATTCGAAGAACGATATTTCAAAAGTTCTGCGAAATAAGAAATGAAATGTGACAAAAATTATTTATAAACAAATATTATTATTATAAAACTCTCACGTTTATAAAATTCAGAAGCATATTAATAGAGATATAAATAATACATTAAGAAATGCACGTAAATTAATGTATTGTTAAAAAAATAATTCATTATTTCTTCACTCAATTATAAAATTGCATTAAAAATCACTTGCGAAAATTATCATCGTTTGTTTTGTAATTGGAATATAAACTAGAAAGGGCTACCGAGGCCTACTAGTTAGGGCATCGTTCACATTACCGGAAGGCAATGAGTTCGAATCCCGGCTCATCCGAAGATTGTCGTGTTCATTAATGGCAGCTAGGGAACGTAAAATATATCGTGGTCGCAATGTCCTCCATATTCCCTTTCCAAATTAATACTTCTGGGGAGCCAGGCATTGGGTCTCCCCTGACTTCCTATCTCTAAATTGGATGACCCAGATGGTGATACGATTTCTGAGCCAAAGTCATACTTTTTGAGGTGAGACTCTGTTCAAAAACGAAAAACGCTCTTTCTAACTTCATTCCACCCACTCCCAGACGGGATTGGCTTAGCCAAATGTCATAAGCAACAATATGAATTTCAAGGTTTATTTTTTATTATAGGAAGGCAGTTAAAAAGAAAAAAAATTAAACAAGGATTAGTCATAAAATTTTAAATTAGAAAGGAATAGGTTCGTTTATAAAAATGAAAATTCTTTCAAAATACCCAATTTTCTTTCTCCTGAATTTGTAAATGATCGGAAATCATCAATCCATTATATATCGATGGATTTAGTTCTGTGTATAAGTTATCATAGTGAAAACAAAACAAATTTCCTATTTTAGTTGGATTACTAAATATTATTTTACTATTAAATTATATTTAGCACATTGGTATACATAGGAATATTTTAATAATAAATTGATGAACATTATTACAAGCATTAAAAGACAATATGTAGAAGTAAAAAAATATATGATGATTTTTGCCAATATTTTCTAGAAAAAGTTAAGTATGGAAACAAAATATTATTTATGTATTGCAATTTCATAAATCAAATTAAATCGCGTTACAGAAAATCGTTTCGTGCATGTATCGCTACAATTAAAATTAATATTTTGAATTAATTGTGAAAAAGCAAAAGAAATGCTTCAATACGAAAACAAAAATATGTTTTTGAGAATTAGATTCAAAGTTAATTAGATTTTTTTTTTGGACAAAAAGTTTTAAGATATTTTTTACCAAGATAATAAATCATAAGACTTCAGTTTTCTATTTATTTGGATACTTTTTTCTTTTTATATATTAGGATGGGGAAAAAGTAATCTATTATTTTTTCGGTAGATGTCTGTAGTGATTGATATCTCGTGAGGTATCTATCAAACAATTTCAGATTTATGCTCGTTGGAAAGGTGACATTTGACACTAAAATATCCTCTTGCGGTTTTTTGTTTGATTCATTCACTTACGAGTACAAGGTTTTAAAAATGGAAGACAACAAACAGAAAATTCGATACATTTTCGTTTTTCTCTTGTAATGGCGAAAAAGATAGCTGAATGGCTAAAATTGTGAAAGGTGTTTATCGTCCTATAGGACGATAAACACCTTTCACAATAAGACTGTAACAACCAATTACGTACAATTTTTGTTTCGTCGATTCCGTTCGGGTATTTCTGATGTTAGGGATGCACCTCGCATGTGGATACAGCATCGTCGAAAATGTCTATAAAATATCAAAAATGATCGAAGTTAACCGCATGTCTGCAGTCGTAACGCGCAAGACCTAAAAATCTACATGAAAGCTGTTTTAAACCTTTTTACAAAGCGAATCCAAAAAAAGTTACATTAAGTTCACGTAAAAATAATGGATTTCTTTTCCCCAACCTAATACTTTTATCGGAAAAGCATGGAAAATTTGAGTGAAATTAATTATGGAAAAGATATTCATGCGAAGAATAACAATAATTTCACGAGAACATTTTGGCGATTTTAGCAATACATTTAGCGACAAATCTAGACCTGATAATAGAAATCTACCGAAATTAATGAAACCACTATTGATATCATCCACTATCACAAACCACAATCACAATTAATGAAATCAAGTTTAAAAAGAAACAAAACCGAATCAGGAATCAAAATTGCACTAGTAGTAATAATAACAAAAAAATTTAAAAAAAAAAAACATATAATGTATTCAATCATACAGATCTTACGTAGGTGCTTCCAATTTAGTATCTAAATTTAATATTTTCATTAAAGACGCGAAACTATAAATTTTACACATCTATAACCAATCCACTTGTTATTCATACAATCCATTTCCCAACCCCGTAGGTCAGGCCTTAAAAATAATAATAGTAATAACTTAGACACTGAGTTTAAATGATTTAAGAAAAAATAATAATAAGGATATATTTTACGTCCTCTTTCAATTTCTGCATTGAGTAGAATCTCTGACAGTGACAAATTCGCTCACTTGATAACCCGAGGGGGGAAAAAATAAGAAAGCCAAGAACAAGAAAAGAAAAAGTAAATGGAGATGGGCTGCGAGGGTGGGGGTGATGTCAGATATCCCTACACTCTCGCTTCAAAAGATATCCCTTTGGCTTGGGTCCATGTTGCTTAAGTCCGGAAGTGTCGTTCACCCTGTTACATATATTTTTGAGAGTAAAGCGAGAAAATCGTTTGCAAATTCCGGTGCCTTACCAAATATGCGGCCAGGGCTCTCGCTTTCTTTTTAGGTGACTTTCGATCGGTTTTTATTAACATATAGAGACGTAAATGCGAGAAAATGATTGTATCTTCTTTTTTAATGGCGTGTTGAATGGGTTTCGTTCTTTTAGATGGTGTTAAGAGATAGCGAAATTTCAGCAAGACGCGGGGGCGTTTATCTAAGTTTGAAAAACTGGAAGGAAAATGTTAGGAAAACGATAAAATTTCATTTTCATGAAATTATAGAGCGTTTACGACGAATCTGAAATCTTATAAATATATTCACTCAATCGAAATATATTAATTTGAGATTTAAAATGAAAGGGAGATTCAGTAAATTGTTGTGAAATTAAAATTCAGTGAATGAAATAGCTAACGAATTACAAAGAGAGAGAGAGAAAAAAAAACATTTTCAAAGGAAATCAAATTTAGTCACATGTATGGCAAAAAGTATGGGGTTTTCTTATACAATTTAATTTTAAAAATAAAATGAATACCTGTGATAACTAAAAAGATGAATTTTATAACCATTTGCAATCAACGATTTTCGTATAAATGACTCAGTTTTGTAAAATTTAAGAATATTAGCTTCTCACAAGTTAGATTTCTTATAAATATTGGGGAAAAAATACCAGATTTAAAATAAAAATGAAAAGAAATCTTATGAATATTGGTAAATAAAATATGGATCCTCAAGAATATGGGAAATAAATACAAGACTTAAAATAAAAGAAAATCTTTTGAGAATATTGGAAGATTTTGTTTGAATTTTTATAAATATTAAAAAATGAAGATATTTAAACAAAAGAAAAAAATTGGAAAAGATCATCTAGATTTTTATAAATGTTGGAAAAATATGAAAGCAAAAGTATGAGAAAAAATTTTAGGAATATCGCCTGAATTTTTCTGAACATAGAGAAAAGATATGAATTTTAGAACAAAAGTAAATAGAAATTTTATAAGTATTGAAAAAAGATTGTCTAG
>JAPDSC010035636.1:0-12557 GCA_026290005.1 Latrodectus geometricus
ACGAAATATTTGTGCTTACAAATACTTATGTGACAGTCATGATACATCGTCAGTTGCTGTAACTATACAAATAATGAAATTCTGAAAGTTAATGTATTTAGGGAGTACTTTTTTTAAACTTATTTCAGAATTTCAATGCACATGCCTGTTTGATTATGCAACTTCAGACAAATAATGTATTAAAAGGACTATTTTATTTTTTTATTCCATGAAACTAACATCTATATCAATAAATATACTTAATAGAATATTTTCCTCAATGCTATAAATTGTGAATAAAATGTAAATCAACAACTCTTATATGGCTCATTTTAAAAAAAGGACTTTAAATTATATTTGATTTGCATGTGAAGAAATAAAAATAATGCCATATATCTAGATGGTATTTTAATTTTGTTAAAATGTATATTTGTATTTTTTGTACAATGAATGATTCATAACAATAAATTATCTTGTATATTTTAATATGTTTATTGCAAGAGATAGCTTCTAAGTTTCAATACAAGGTTTTAATGTAGTGTGCAGTTATTCATTATCATTTTAAATTCCTGGTTGGAAATATTAATACAAAATTGTTTTTATATATATTTTAGGATTAATTCTCTTGTAATAAAAGAGAATCCTCATTCCATACTTCAATACAAATTTCTTTTTAATGAGAGGCGAGTTTACTACAACATGTTCATTAATATTAAAGGAACAAATCAAAGTCTCTTCAAAGTTGATTTCTTTGAATATTTTTCTTAAAATTTTTTAATCTTCATGTTTCCATATTTTAAAATATTCACTCGGAAGAAGTAGCTTTTAGTATCATCCAATGTTTTAACAAATTCTAATGAAATGAATAATGTAGATTCTTTGTGAAAACTGTATCGTAGTTAATGTATTACTGAGTGTTTTTATTGTACTATACTTTACTGTAAATATGATTTCAATATATGCATAGGAGCTATAATCTGGTTTTGAGTATCCAAAGTCTTTCATGTTATTTATATCTTATTCTGTTATTGATATCTTGATAAACCATTCATGTTATTATCTTTCTAATTTCAGTTTTGAAATTTCTGTAAATACCCCCCCCCCTTTTTTAATTGTAATGTTTTTTTTTTGCTATTTTGTAATTAACTCCAAAAAATTAATGATTCATTATTATCTTTAATATACTTTGCTATCAATTTTTAGTACTTCTCAACAAGTTTAATCTTTTACAAAAATCTGGATTTAGTTATGAATCTCCTCTTGTGAACAACCTTAGCATTGAAAATTAGATAAAATACTAAAAATTCGTAGTAATAATAAGCATTTACTTAAATGTTAATGTAGATTTAAATATGAAAAACTTAAGTCAGAATAACATTTTATATCAGTAACTTGTCTAAGAAATTCTAATCAGGATAATTTTAAATTAATTTGCTATACTGTCTGTGCAAAATAATATCTTTAATGTAATTAATTCTTTTCAAGTTTTGTGCTACAAGGAAAAGTGTTGTCCAAACAGCTTCCATTCTTTCAAAGTCAAGAAGTTTTGTGATGAATTCTATTCATAAACAGAAACTTATTGAAATTGCTAATAATATAAATGATAATAAATTGAGAGGTATTTCATTTTATTGTATTTTTAAATTATTATGCTAAATCTTGATTTTTTATTGATATACTTTATTGATATTATTATATATATACTTTATTGATATTATTATTGATATATTTTTATTGATATACTTATTGTTATACTTATTATTATGATATTTTAATGATATACTTTTATTGATATATTTATACAACGATTTATATTTGTTGATACACTTTCAATATAACAACTGTAATTTATTTTTTCAACAAATAAATCCAAAATTTTGATGTACTATAATTTCCAGCTAGAGATCCACATCAGTGTAAAAGCCACAATAAATTAAATTGTGAGTAATATCCTTAACATTACAGTCCAGATCACAAAATTTTAAACTATGTCTAATGATATACGTGTCACATCATTAAAAAAAGAAATGTGTAAAATGAATACATAATGCAAAAATATATTTTAAATGAGAAATGTGCATGAATGTATTTTGATTCTGGAATATTCTTACATTTGTGCACTTAAAAAAAGTACATGTACATAATATTTAAGCTATTTTGTAAAAAATATCGTAACAACAAGTAAAATAAATTATAAATAAAAGAAATTCTAAAATTATTGATTTTTAATAACAAAAATTATTGTACCAAACCATATCATGTGAAATGCTATTTTATATATATATTAGTATTAATTCTTTCGCAATAAAAGAGAATCCTCATTCCTGATCAGCCTCCAAAACATGTAAATGCCGTGAAGTTTCTTCTGTAAATTACATGTACATCAAATTAGAATACAATAATGATTTGATTGTTGAATTTAAATTAAGAATAATGCAAACTATTAAAAACAATTCAAAATTTAAGCCAATAAGATATTTTTTTTAATTTAATTGTTGATTTTCCATAAAATGAAACAAATAATGGTGACAAAAAAAATTTTTTTTTTTTTGATGAAATTTTAGAAGTATTTATTAAAAAAAAATTTCATAATTCGTACAATATCAACATTTAATTTTAAAATTTAATTAGTTCCTTATAAATCTAAATATCTTTTACTTACAGAAGAAACTCTAGGGCATTTACATGTTTTGAAGGATTTTTGTTTACATGCTCAGGAATATTTAAAATATATGTGTTAGGTGAATATTCCAAAGCCATTAACCTTAAGACACAACCCCGGGACATGATTGCACTGCTATGTATGTTTGTATAAACATATCAAAAAGGATGGCTGTTAATTAGGCATAAATTTATTGTTTTTTCCAGAATGTATCTTAAAGGGTATTGGATTTCATCATGCAGGTTTAAATACTTCTGACAGACGATTGATTGAAAACATGTTTTTAACATGCAAGATTCAAGTTTTAAGTATGCAATTATTTTTATTGTTGTTTTCTTTATGTTACCCCTTTTGACAATTTTGGAAGCAGTTAATAAATAATTTCTGCATTAATTGAACTATCAAAAAATAATTTATTAATAGATCGCTTTACAAGTTTTGACAATTTAGATGAATAATTGCTGCAATTCATGGCATGAACTTTTTTAAATGTTGCATTGCATTTAAAATTAAACAAATAAGTGAACAGATTTTTCGTTTTTGTTGTTTTTATAATATAATTTTTAATCAAGCTAATTTTCTTAGATTAAGTCTATCTTGAATTTATTAAATATAAAGTCATTAATTTATAAGCTTTAATGAGAACATTCTTATTATTATAAAAAACAATATTAAAATGTTTTACACATAACTGTTTATTTTTAATATTGTCTTGTAATGATATTGTAGCATTATGAAATAACTTTTTTATAAGCTTGATAATATATACTAAATTTTGAAAATTTATTAGTCTCTACCAGTACATTAGCCATGGGAGTAAATTTTCCTGCTCATTTAGTCATAATTAAATCAACCAACCAATATGCTGGAGGATGTTACAAAGAATATACCAACATACAATTATTGCAGATGATTGGTAGAGCTGGAAGGCCACAAGTAATGCTTTCATTTTTATTAACACAAATGTATTTTACAATTAATAATTTTTTAATATTTATTTTATTTTTGCAATTAATTTTACATAGTATCTGATAAAAAAGATATTAATGTAAATTTAACTGTTTTATAATTATTCTTTGTTTTGAAAAATTGAATAAGCATTTATTTGTACTCAATATTTATTAGAATTTAGTCTTCTAATAAGTTATAACTAGAATAACATGTTTCATATTTCATTACTTTAAAAAAAATTAGAGCACTATTGCTCCACATAATATATGAAAGAATGTGTTTCCCATTCAAAATTTTGTTTTATTCATATAACATTCTTGTTTTAGCTCTAATCCCTTTTGAAAAATACTCAATATTACATAGAATGAAGTAAAATATTGAAAAAAGTTTAAATTTTATTGATCATATCTCAATTAAGATTTCTTAAGTTCCTGCAGTATGATGAATGCTTAAAATGTGGCAGTTTCTACAGTTTAATGATACTTAGAATGTGTCATATTTAGAATGCGATTTAATAAATACTCAGAATGTGGTGGAGTGTGGGAATACTTAGAATGTAGTTAGGATTCTTGATTGGAAAGCTCTATGTCTCACTTATGTCCTTGTTGGAGAAGGAAAAATGGATGTTGCATTTCTGCATGGACATCTGTTAAGCCATATAATTAAGAACTTCCTATGTTTCCTTATTTATAATATGGTAATAAAGACTTCTATATTTATAAAATTTAGCCTAAAAGCAAGTGTATGACACAGGGAATGCTCAAGGATTTTATTAAAGTTCTGTTTACTGTGCAGTATCAAAGAACTCAAGTTTTTAGTTTTCAAAAAGTATGGTCAGGTTAACCATGCCCTGTGATGGAATAATGTTCTTAAAAGTAAAAAGTTCTGCTTTTGACCCCAGGTGCTGTTGAATTATAGGAAATGTGTTTTTGACACCTCACAGTGGATAACCTAATGGTCTGAGTCACCTAAGTCATTTAATAATAATGGTCTAATAATAGGAGATGGATGAGCGCCATTTGAATATTCAAAGGGAGAGGGACATTGTCTTCTCCCTTCTAAATGCACATCTATTGGGGTGGGTGCATGGGAATTTTCCAAGTTTTGTTTCTTGCAATTGTAAATATGTCTCAGTGTCTATGAAAAGACTTCTCAGAAGGCAATTTATGTAGTGGACATTAAAATGCCTTATAACTGCCAAAACTTATAAGACTATTCAGTTTCAAAAACATTGTTTTGTTAAAACATGTATTTACTTAATGAAATGAAAACAATATTTAGCTTCATATGCAAAAGATTATTTCCATCTATAATATAATAAAAATTTTTACAACATATTATTAAATTAAATTAAAAAATGCAAAATATTGTAAATTAAGATCACATTTTATACAAAATTTTAATTTTTTTTTTCTGTTTTTTTCATCTGAACAAAGTTTTAACAATAAATTTACTTTAAATTTATAAAAAAAATTAGTTTTCTGTTAATATTACAGATAATTAGCAATAAAATTTTTCTGTTTATGCCAGTACTAATAAATATCCTTTTATATTTATATAGGAATAGACGAACATACATTAAAAGACAATTTTAAGGTATTTACTTAACAGGGAACTTAAATTTCCATTAGATTATCCTCCAGTATTTGTGCAGCTTGCATCACTGTAAGGTCCTCTAATAATAGCTGCATAGTCATAACATTGGGCTTGTAAATCTGAAAAAAAGATTTAGACCAAATAATAAACTACTTCTTTCAGCAAATTGTACATGAGTTCTCCATGAGTTATTTTAAGCTTGTAAAATCCAGCGAAAAATTTGTGGATTTCTAAATTATCTATGTAATGGAAAACTACAGCTTCTTACTAATGGTTGGAAATGTCTTGAATTTCAAAAACTTGCAGAAAAATAGCATGACTTATTTTATTTTGAATATAGTTGTAGATTTGTCTTATCACTTAGCACAGATGGAGCCCCATGATAAACTTTTAATAAAATTTACGAAACAGCTTTCTGAGTTTTACTGAAAATTGGAGAATTCTAGAAATTTGTTTAAATTTTTCAACTGCCTTCAACCAGTTATTGAAAATGCCTTGCACCAAAAACAAAACACTTGATTTGCTGAAAGACTATATTTTAACCATTTATTTGCATTGTACTATTCTTTTCTAAGCTTGCATTTTTCCTTTGAGTAGAAAGACAATTAAAGTTAATAAGAACTTAATGTTATATTAAATCCTTGTTAACTTTAAATGTAGCAAGTGTGACTAAAATATCAAAACTATTTTTCCCTTTCCCATTCAAATCAATCATTTTTTAAATTTTAATTTTCCAAAATTTTGGATCCGTGTGCTCCATTTGCCATTTTTGCTTTACGAGATTCAAATATTGTAAGATATTTTAGTACTAACAGAAATTATATTCTAATGTATAAACTGTATGAGGGGTGTAAGATTAAATTGCATAAAGAAATTCTGGGAGTAATTTCAATATCAACTATGTATTAGTTATTCACAATTCAAAAGACTTACGATTCTTCAGTGTAAATTTCGATTTGAGTTTCTCAATCATAAAATAAAATGCTGAAAAAAATCAGATAATAAAAATTAATTTAACTGATAAGCATAAAGTGTCATAATTATTTTACAAAAAAGAGATTTTAGCCTGTAAATGGGAATTTTAATTATCATTGCATATGTGGGACCATGTTTAGGATTAAACATTAAACCGTTAATATTGGTAAATTAGATGTTCGTCAAAACGAGTGTCTGCTGTACCATTTTATCAGTAGTAAATACACTTGTGGTGCCATCTAGCAACCATAAAATAATTTATAAAATAATATTCATTACAAACTTTTGTTTTTGAAATGCCTACATTACATATTGAAATGTAGTGACTTTTATGTTAGAATTTTCACACCTGGTATTTTTTAACTATTTAGTTTATTAATATAAACAAGAGATTAAAACATATATGTGAAGAAACAAAAATTAGAATTATTAAATAGTATTAATGTGACATTCATTTTGAAATTTCCAAACTAATTTTGCTTCTATTGGTGTTATTTTTATTAATTTTGAAATATAAAGTTCTGATTTTAATATTTTGTATTTTTACCATTAAAATACATTTTGTACAATTAGTAACCTATTAAATTTATATAAAATAAATTAATTTAAATTAAATTTAATTTAAAATAACTTATTTATTGAAAAAAATACTATGCGGAGATAAATACAAACCTGAAGGAAAAGGAAATTCATCACATAACAAGAATAAATTTAAATTATAATTGAATTTATGAGTGATTTCTAAAATATTCATTTTTTATTATTGCATTTAAACTAATGCAGTTTGAAATATTTATCTGATTTGTTAAAAATTTCCTTTATTTGACAATATACCAAACAACATTCCTCATGATTTTTTTGGGTTTTGATTAATGTTATTTTATTGTTATTTTTTTTTCAGTTTCTATTCAAATGTTTCTTTTAATTTATTTCATTTTATAATACAATAAAAGTTTGCTGTCATTAAAAAATTAGCCTGGAATGTGTATAAAAGTTTCTAAAAAAACTTGAATTAATTTATTCACACTGAGTTTAAATAACTGTTATTTTTTTATGTAAATAATTCATGAGACTATGCACGTGTTACAAAAGGATTTACTTAAAACAGCTATTGATGCTACTTATAAAATAGTTTACATTGAATTAAAGTGAATTTTTATATTTTCAATTGGATTATAAAAAATAGTTAAGCAATAAAATACAATAAATTATGTAATGGTTGTATCTGAAAAAAATCACTTGTTCATATCTTGACTATTTCATCACAAAGATAAAAATTCTTCAAACTTAAATTTAACCCAATAATAGGCACGATAATACATATTAAGAATTCTTATTTTAAAGAGTGCAAAAAAGCTTATTTATTGATGTCCTGTTTAAAACTTATGTTGTTTTTATTAAGAAAAAATGACACTGGTAACAGAAATAATTTAAAGGATTTCTGATTTTAAAAAACAAACTTATTTGCTAAACGATTATTTGTTTAAATTTTTAGTATCATCAAATTATTTGCAGATATATTTAATTTTTGAGTTTTATTCCTTTATTATGTTACATAAAATCGTGATAGTGCTTTTATTAAACTTTATTACTTTTAATCCTTTCTTTCCAATTAACAAATTATAGTGATCTAAGTATTGGTTAATTAAAGATGAGCATTTTAAAAATATAGAATATATATATTCAGTAATTTATTATAATTTAAATAAATTTGTTTTGAAAAAAGTAAACACTTATTTTATACTTAAAACATTTCATTTAATAACTCTGGAATTAATTTAATTTCATATCAAGTTTAATCACAGACTCAGTAATGATTAGTGCTAAATTTATAATAGACGTTATTTAAATAATATTTAATCAAAAATAATGGACTTTCATATGCTAAAGTAACTAAAGGAAAAACTAAGAATCCTTAGAATTTCATTGAAATACATATGAATGTTTCATATTTTTTATATCATTTAGTGCTATCAACTTTTATGTTGAAAAAAACAATATGCTTAAAAAATGTTATTTTATATAAATAAAAGATCTCTCAAAATACAAAAAGTTTACAATTTATTATCTCATATAAATTGTCTTTAATTAGGTGTTATTCTTTAACTCAGTAAAAACCAATTCATTGTGCATTCATCTTCAAAGTTTTATTACTAATTTTACATTTTTACATTAGTTTGATTCTACAGCTACAGCTGTTATTATGACGAAGTCTTCTTTGAAGGTAATACTTTAACATTTTATTTTTAAATAAATAAAAATACTTTATAAGGAATATTTTATTAGTATAAAATTTATATTTTATATTACTTTTTAATTAATTCTTTAGTTTGTTACTATACTTTTTTTTAAGCTGGCTCATAATTAACAGTGTTATAAATTATTGTGAAGTGAATTCTCAATGAAGAAAGAAGTAAAATAGGTAGAAAATATTTACAATAAACTAATGAATACTTGACAATTACAAAATAATATAATGAATAATAAAAAATAATATATTTACTTAAATATAAGTCAACTATAAATTTCTTCATTTCCTTCAAATTATTCAGTTCAATGGATTTAATGCCAAAAATGAAAGTATCTTGTGTTTATATTCTATATATATATATATATATATATATATATATATATATATATATATATATATATATATATATATATATATATATACTGAGGTGACCTGTTTTATTTGTCGCTATGTAAATCAAAACAAAATTTAAAACAGATATCAATTTTTTTAAAGAAATTGTTCCATAAGAAAAAAAATAATAGTTAATGTTTTCATAATTTTATGTAAGTAAAATATTTTAAGTTTCAAAATCAATTACAGCATATATGTAAAAAATATCCTACTTTTTAAACAGATGATAGAATTTGTACAAATAGTTAGAACATTAAGTGAGTATTTGTGAAAATATTATTTATAATTAAAATAAAGTATAGGAATGTTTATTTTGATATCACATAATATAACTTTACAAAATAGTTATGGTGAATATAAATTAGGGAAAGATAAGCTATAATATAGTATAAATAATAGCATTTTAAAATATGTTAAAGTTTGTTAAATTTAATGTATGTATATAAATTCTAGAATTTTATAGCATGTTCCATTTTATTGCTTCTTTAAAGTTTTCATTTGTACTGTTATAATGTAAATCAATATTCTTTGCTTTACAGTTTTAATTAAAATAAGAAAAATTTTATCTTAAATCCCAAATTTAGTTCATTACTACAGCAATCACAATTCTTATAATTCTAAATCAAAAACGATTCGTGACTTTTAATGAAGAATTTTTGTTAGGAGCTGATGCTATTTAAAGATGAAAGCTGAGGAGGAGAAATGATCTTTACATTTCCCGTAAAAATATAGTGAAGTGAATGTTTAAAAACTTTTCTGCTATTAAGTAAAATAATAATGAATTTGTGAAAAAAATAATTATTACAGCTAAATATACTTTTCTAATATAGATATTTTACTTATTATCTGATGTTCAATTTTTTTAAATTCGTGAACTGATAGACTTGTGAAATTCATAAAAATTTTTATATAATCATTTCTAAAGCATAAATTTAGAATTTAGCTGTATTTTATATTGTCTGAATAATAATTAATGCAAAATTTATTCAGTCATAGTATGGATTTTTATCAGAAAATAGGGCATTTAATTTATATAACAATTGACTTACCAAATACATGTATGTATATAGATATAACCTATTTTAGAATATAATATTTTTAACTTCAAAATTGAATGCTTATAATTTACAAATTAATAATTGATCCTATTTTGCTTCAGGGAAAATATGAACTCATTATAAGTGGGAAACAACTTATTGAAAGCAGGTAATAAGTGGTGTAAATATATTTACTGAATTTTATTTTTTTTTATTAAAAAATTTTTTTGTTTGTTTTTTTTTATTAGAAAACAAACTTTAAATTTATTTTAAAGTGCATTTTCAAATACAAAATAATAAGTTGAGATTAAATATAATTTGATTTTATTTATAGATGTCTGTTCTCCAAGGCTTAAAAATGTTTCATTCTTTAAACTTCATTTTAAATTTAAAATTATGTCCTGAGCTATTAAAATGATGCAAAGAGCATCACATTCTGGAAAAATCGAAGCAAGATATAAGGCAAGGAGTCTCTGGAGTCGATGATAGTTGTGTTCGTCTTTCATCCTGAATTATCTTGTAAATAGTTTTCTATTTCAGAAGAAACATTCAATTTTAAGAACACCAGAATATGGAAGATCAAAATTCTTCCAGCAGACAGACATGTACACCAGGAATGTGGTGATCAAACATAGAAAAGCAGTTTCGTTGATGTTTAGCAGATAGGTACCTATATTTGTCCATTGTACATCAGTAATGACAACGATAGTTGGAAGAAAAGGCATATACATTCCAAGGGTGGTAGCATTATTAGAGTGGCATAATCAGATCCGCAAAGTTACTTGCACAGTAGATACTGCAAACTATTTCAGTTGAATTTTCTGGTAGTAGCTGGATATTCTTGATGTTCTCATATCAACCAAGACCATTATTTGCTTATTGAGATTTCAAGGTCTATATTCTGTTGATAAAGTTGCTGTTGAGTAGAATGGCAATGTGTCAGAAACTGTCTGTTGCTATTGTGCAATAAACAGTTTCCTCTTACAAGTATTTTGAAATAATCGTGGACTTTGAAGTAGCATAGTGCAGTGTTTTCAGGTGAACCATGCTTTTATTTAAGAATGACAGTCACTGTCTATATACCTCTTGCCAAGTCTAATTTGATTGCAACTGTGAATCACCATGCCACACAACAACACTGGATTGTAGTTTGCAATGTCATCACCGATAATTGATGATCACCATTCGTTGACTTTGTTCGTGATATGAGAGCGGAAAGGTGTGTAGTGGATGTGTTCTATACAGTAATATTACCCCTTTATCTGGAGATACTGAATGTCACTTATCAGTAGGATAGCACTAAACTGTAAACAACACGTATCAGTCAATGTGCTCATCTAAGATATCTGGATGCTTCCCTGTTACCTCAGATTTCTCTAAAATGATAAGTTCTGAGAACATTATTGAATGTTGTTTGCATTGATTGCTACCACAGTGTTCAGAAGATGGATTGTGGCAAATTGTTGAAAGAGAAGGGACAACTATCCCTCCTAGACATATTGAATCTATTGCCTGTAAGAATGGCTCAATAATTGATCAGTATATTGTATAATTACTCTATTTATATATAGATCATATCATAATAAATATCGTTTATAGTTACTATACCTTTTTTATCACTGATTTTTTTGCGCTTTCTATGCATTCATTCCAGGTGTTGCATTTTCTGTGTTATTTAAAGTATATTATTATTTCTGTAATATAATTTATTTTACTAATATTTAAAAATAAAAAATTAATTTTATTATGACAATATCCTTTTTTATAACTTTAAAGTTACAAAAAATTGATAAAATGTTAAGAAATAAAATAATCAAAAATTTGTTTATTCATGATTCTCAAAAACTATTCTTTTTTTAAAGGACTCTTTTATTTTATAAATATACAATTATTTTGTTTTTATCACAAGAGAAGAGACACTTCTGACACTGGAGGTCGCTTGGGGTGACTGGTCTACCCCTATCACTTTATTACAAAATGATCTTTTTATAACAAATATTTCATTAAAAACAATGACTACTCTCTGTAACTGTGAAGCTATATGTCTATTTATAAAAAATGTTTTAGTGTTTAAAAAGAAAAATTAATAAATTATAAAAGCAGAATGACATGTTTCTTTTAAAGATTCTCAATCGACATACACTTCTGGCAAACATAAGCAGAATGATTATGTTTTCAAATTATTGCGTTTTATGCAAGAACTTGTAGTTTTATTAACCCTGTATCTTTTTGACATGAAACACAATAACATTTCTCAAGTGGTTTTTTGTTGGGCATTGAAGCTCTTCTCATTCATTTGATTTGATTTAATTGATTTTTTGGCTGAGCGTTTTGGAAAGCATTAGTTCTAGAATATGATACAGACATTTCATTTGCTATGTATACAAAACTTTTGGTACTGAATTATTAAGTTGAATAATTTTTTATTTTTATCAGTTTCAACCACGATTAAATTTTTAGAGGTTTTTTATTTAAAAGTGTTTGGCTTATGTGACGAATGTTTTCTCCTAAATCAGATACTTGGTTATTTTTATCACTCTGCTCAAATTTACTACCTCTATCAATGAGAACTGCATATTTCTTCATCAGGTTCATCCTCATTGGATTCCTCAATATCTTTTATATAAGATTCAACTTCAACTATCAAATTCTCAAACATTCCATTGTTTTTTTTTTTTTTTCATACTATTGATTTAAGTCTTTACCCTATTTT
>JAPDSC010035647.1:9368-38360 GCA_026290005.1 Latrodectus geometricus
TATATATATATATATATATATATATATATATATATATATATATATATTTCTGAATAAACATTAGAATAGATAGCAATGTGACTTACAATGTTCATAATACTTCTCTCATTTGTTTTTTTATACTTAATAATACATTCTTATTCACCAATAATTCTTCATTGAATTGTATTCAATATTGCTTAATCATTTTTATATGAATCTAGTAGGAAAATCCACCAATCCATTCAAGCGCGAGGTGATCATTTTAATATTTTTAATTTTATTATATTTAATACCTTAATTTTGTACTCATCTTATTGTATTTTACGTTTTTTTAGTAGCTCAAGATTCTTAAATGTATCTCTTAAACGTTTTTAATACATTAAATATGGTATTATAATAATCATGAGTAGTGTATTTAAAAATTATGTCCATGCTACGAAAATTTTCTTTTCATTGACCTCAAAATGTAATTTATCAAGAAATGTTTTCTTTATATTCTTATTGCAATATAACTTTCAGTTGCCATTAATAAGGCATCGAATCATCTCAATTTGTTTCATTCTCAATATATATTTTGCATATAAAAAGCTCTGAAAATAATCAGAGTAATCTGACACACATATTATGATTGAAACTGTAAGATGATTATATTTGAATTTTAAAACTGATGTATAAATTTTAATTTACAATGAATCTGAACTGATTATTAGGGATTCTAGCCTGAGCATATATATATATAAAATTTTTTTCAAAATTGTGTAGGTCTCTTTTTTTTTTATTTATTAGTACTTTTAAACTTTTAGCAAACTTTGGTACAATGTTGAAGAAATCAAAATTTCAGATCTTTCAAATGAATCTGTACAACTTAAACAGCGCAGATTATTCTCATCTTAGTTTTTTTTTTTTTTTTTTTTTGTCATTAAAATCAGTAACATACGAGTAGACTGCGTTGATTTGTCAAGTTTCCAAATTAAGCTAAGCCAAAGAACAAAATCAAAGTGGTTACAAGAAATTTAAAAGTTCGATGGTGTCTAGTTCCACTGAAACTACTTTTATTTTGGTTTACAATTCTACGATTATTTTTTTGCTCATGAGAAGAACTCCTGTTAAGAACTATGGCTTGAAATTAATTACAAACCACAGCAGCCATTCACAGTTGAGAACATTCAGAATTCTTCAGTAATTTATTTCATAACAGCATTTAATAACCGACTAGCATCCAAAAAATACTTGATATGTCATATACAACCAGTCCGTTGCCTCATAACTAAAGTGCCAGAAAAAGTAATGTTTAATATTGTATAAGGCTCCCACAAGCACGCAGAAGTGCTGCGACGCAACATGGCATGAACTCAACTAATGTCTGAAAGTATCCTGAAAACAATTCACATCATGAATCTCTGGTAGAGAAATCCACAAATTCATTCGAGTGCGAGGTGTTGGAGATCTTTTCTAAACGGCACATTGCAAGACATAGCATGTGTATTCAGTGAAATTCGTGCTGTTTGGCCTAAATCAGGTGACTGGCCATGGAGCCTTTTGGAACCGATTTTAGATGATGCAATGTCGCATCATTTTTTATGCTTAATTTATTTAAACTATCTGAAATGATTAGATAGATGCTTACCTACCAGTCACCTGAAAATTTTTATCTAGACGTAGTGACATTTTCAAAAAATGTTAAGTGATTATTGTCATAGTTTTGAAAGAATAAATTCCAGTTTTATTGCCCAATTATTAGACTAATCAGTTTCTTAGAGAAATTTTATGTCACCGAATGTTTTACAAAATCAAATATATAGTATGAAATGGTTATAAATGAGAAGCAGTGATCAAATAATTTTCAACGTGCGAGACAGATTAGATTAAAAAAAAAAAAATTATTATTTATAACACCCTCACGCCCTTTAATTCGAATTTCTTTCTGTTGTTAATGTTCAAAATTCAGATTTACAAAATTTCAACGATAATGTTTTAAAAATTCCTAAAATGCATTACTCTTTTCCAAAAGTGAATCTAACCACTTCTAGTTTTCTTGTCTGTCAGGCTCTTATCAGTTTCCCTAGTGTCATTTTATATTCATTTTGCGAAGATTTTATGTTTACTTAAGTTTATTTTCATCACGACAAATGTTTCACGAGATTAAATATGTAATATATCATACAAATGACTGTAAATAAGATATAATCAAGAGATTCACAGCAGCCGGACAGACGATTAGGTACGATAGATTAAAATAGAAAAATTACAGTTTAAGACGCACTCTTTGAATTCAAATTTTTTTATATTATTAACGTCAAGAATTCAGAGTTTAAAAAATTCAGCGATTTGCTATAAAAATTTCCAAAAACTATCTTTTCCTAAATTGAGTCTTTGACCAATTCTAGTTTTCTTGATCAAGAAAGAAGCACAACCAGTTCATAGTGAAGTTGCAAACGGTAAGGGTGTTTTTTTTTTTTTTTTTTTTTTTGTGTGCTCCGTTAAGTTTAAGTACATTAGTCACACCATCATATATTCTTGATCTCTAATGCATTCTAAATCCAATTCTTGTGAATACAAAATTTTAAAATTGATTCGTATCTCCTCAAATTATTGAAATTACTGCCACCATTTTAATTTTCAACGAATACACATTTATCATCATTAATTTCTTGGATGTTACAGACTTGTTCTGCCAAAGAAATATCCATGATTCAATCTATTAAATAGAAAAATGTTTACTTATTTTTTAACTTATTTAGATGTAAACAATCTTATATTTTTGCTATATACGATGCATTATCAGTAGATGGTCAACATTTCAACTCCTGCACCAATTTAAGTTACTGAAGGAGGGAAATTTCAATCCTGATTATATTCCTCTTCCATTAATTTGGCTGTAATCACGATGATCTTTTGAAAGAATTCCTTTAGGCAAAAAGAAAAAATTCCGAAAATTTCAGATTAACGAATTTTTTTTATAAGAGAAAATTAATTTTCTTCTGCTGAATGCTAGTGCAAGAGATTCAATTACCCCTTGTTCACAACCTTATTTAATATTGCTTAAATTGTTAGTAGTATACAAACTATGTGACTTTTTTTCTCTATGTTTATAAAGTTTTTTTGTTTTCGATTTCAAGCCATTTTTTTAATCATTGCATTATAAGCATGAATAATTTCTATTTGTATTTTAGGTCATGAATATGATGAATTATTTAAATAAAGGATGAAACTTCTCATCAAAAGAATTATGCTCCTTTTTATTCAGATGTCCGGTTAATTTATTCATAACCACGATAATTTCTTAAAAGAAGTCCATTTTTGTTGTTACTTACGACTCTTGGCGAAGCCAAGCCCGCCCGTCTAGGACGGGCGAATGAAGTCGGAAAGAGCGTCTTCCGTTTTGAACAGATTAAGTATATCAGAAATCTAAGGCACAGATGGTATAGATGTAGTTGATAGAGCTCTTTGAAGTAAGGTCAATTTTGCATTAAATAGTTCTTTATGCACCAAACATGCGTAAAAATTTAAAATGAGGAGCAAATCTAGATTTAGCAGGTTTTAAAATTGTTTGATGTTACAATAAAATATTATATAAACATAATCGTTACTTTATTAACTACACCTATACATTATTAATAAATTGTGTCTTGAAAGAGCTTACATATGAAACTTCAAATTACTTATTACTCTATTTTAAGTTTGGAGCTGGTTCATCGTAGATTTCGTAACATAAATGTACTTATAATTGATCAAATGAGTAAAAATAATTACATCAAAGGAATTGTAAACTTAAAAGTTGGTGCTAATAATGCCCCAATTTTTTACAGATGAAATTTTTTTACAGTTAAAAATTGCAAAACTCGAAATTAAAGCGAATTTTTCTAAAATCCGAAGTTTATTATAAATTAACACAAATAATAATTTAAAAAAGTTTACATGGACATGCGAAAACCTGTTCCCATCAATTCTTCAGGAGGTAGTAAATATTTCTTATTGTTGATGACTATTCAAGAAAAAACCTTAAAATTACCTTAAAATGTAAAGAGGAATTATTTGATTGTTTCAAATTTAAGATTAAATCAGAAAAATAAATTGAAGTAAAGTTAAAAATCTGTTAAAGAACTAGAATTTACTCATAAAAAAATTTTAGATTTAAATAAATTAGGAATCGGGATCGATCGCGCATTCGTATATACACTTAAATAAAACGGTACAGCGGAAATGTTCAATGCCACAGCAATGGATGTAATTTAGCTATGTTAGTGTTAATGTAATTCGAGCAATGTTAGGCCGTGAATGGAATTTTTTATATTATTTTAAAAAGTTTAAAATTTTGAAATGGTATAAAAATAATGTTTTATTAATTGTATAAGTAGATAATATCGTTGTATTTGAAAAAACTTAAAATGTAATGCAGGGAGGTAATGCCTGAAATGTATAAAGTAGACATCTTGAAAAGTAAGCTAGAAAATATAGAACTAGATCCAGATAAATTTTTACTGGGAGTTTTCGAGAGAATCGGTACTTCATCAGAAAATTTATATCGAAAGGGTGACGATAAGGTTTGCTGATTTACTTACTAAAAGTTTCGTAACTTGTCTTTTCAACTAAATGCAATACTTCCTGAAAAAATGAGATAATGAAAAAATATTGTAAGTAGATGAAGACTAGACAGCATATTCTAGTCACATTTCATGTCTCAATTTAATAATGGCTGCATTACAAATACTGGCTTATAGTTGTTGATATTCTAAATAGTGTTTCAAGCTAAAAATTTTAAAATTAATTTATCTAATATTCAAAATTATTAGTTTTTCTGATACTAACTGGAGTTGTAATTTAAATAATCGATATTCAACTAGTGAGTATATCATCTTTTGGAGACATTGACTAGTATTAAATGCAAATTAATTGCTAATTGAAAGCATTAAATATTTAATTTGGTTAACACGAATAATAAACAAGTTAAATTTGTGATAAACCTTAGTTTTATGATAATCACAAAAGCAGAAATTTTTCTCAAAAAATAATCAAGAATCCGTGGAAACTAAACATGCATTACTTAATATGTACACGTTTAGTTTTCGTAGAGTCTTGTGAACTTTTAAATGATAAATAATTTGTACTTAAATATGCAAATTCAAAAAGTAATTTCGCAGATTTTTTTTTTTTTTTTTTTTTTTTTTTGAAAAGCATTGTTGAAAATAAATTTGAAAAATTCATTAATAGAACATTTCATAAATACAACACGACCGTAGGACTGAGTATTGGCAACTGCGTAAATTTCGATCGTATTAGTGCGATTATTGGCATTTTTAATAGGAATATATATTATATATATGTCCTATTACATGTATTAGTGAGTTTATGTGGTGACCGATAAATGGCCGAGTTGGTCGTAATTGCTGTTCAATGTATTTTTGTCTATTTTTTTTAAACATAAGATGTATACAGGAAAAATTCTAAAATGAATCTAACACATCTACCTAATTGTACTGCGTTCAAACTCTACACGTCTTCACACAGATAAGTCCTGGATTTTCATCAAAAGCGTAAAATGTCAAACATTACAGATTTTCAAAGTGGCTAAATTGTAAGATCGCGTCTAACTAGAGCAAAGAACCAAAATATGACAACCTTTAGGCGTTTCTAAAGTCATGACAGAATACATACACCGTAGCAAAACAAGGTCGGCAAATTGAAATAGTGGGCAGATTGAGAAGCTTGGTGAAAGCCACGGATATTGATGCAGATTGTATTGTCAAAAAAGGCGAACTGCAACAAGTGAGCACAAAACTCAACCAGAATCAGGATTCCCCAATGTTAATTATTAAAATTATAAATCACTTTTATAAGGAGAAAATTTACATTCTGTTTATGAAGGTGCCATTTAACTCCCTTAGCAGATTATACCAAACGGTATAACTTTGGAGAGATTATTATAATGAATACCAAGAAGAGAAATGTTAATACCAAACGTATTTTACATAATATCAAAAGTATGCAGTGTTTACAAGCAGATTATTGAATTTACGTGGATGGTATGAAATCGAACATTTAACATTTGCTATAGGTCATAATATGTACTAGAATATTTAAAGTATTACAGATTGCATTGGACTGATTCAGGTAACATTTTGCAGCAGTTCGGTCTGGATACGGATTAAGAAATTTGTTAAGCAAATGAGAGAATTATAATATAATAAACAGTAAAATTATTTTAAAAAAATGAAAAATATAACAAAATATTTACAGACTTTCTAACATTATAATAAATATATTGAACTAAAATTGCCACATAGGGTATTTCTGAAGACCTAAAGTATTCCAGTAATATAGTGGTTAGACAGTAAAAGTTGTAAAAGCATGTATTATAATGAGGAATGGGAGAAAAAGAGAAATATATACAATATATTAATAATATATGTAAATAAAACACATGCCTATTCTGCTATATTACAATGCATATCAAAAATCTACATTATATTATTAAGATTTACATACAATTATTAAGAATTATGAAATATGATACAAAATTAGGCATTAAAATTATTAAAAAATAAATTATGCCGGGATATTTAATATTTCAAATTACATTGTGCTGAGTCAATATTTAACAACCTCTTACTGTATACAATTATTAATTTCATTGTTAAATGACTAGGTTCATCCTATGACGTAAACTTCATTTCCAGCAGATGGAATTTTGCAAGATAATAATGCACCTGTCCAGCAGCGGAATTTGTCCAATCAAGGTTTGAGGAACGCAAAGAAGAAATTGAACATACAACTTGTGACTCGAAGTAATTGACTCTTAGAATTACTGATTAATACAGAATCTCGTTCATCGGCATCTTTCGAAACTTCCACAATATATCTACAAGTGCTGATTCCACAATATCTGCATTTGTAGTGATAGATTCCTAAGCGAATGGAAGCTATGTTACATGTTAAAGGTGTCCTACACCATATCAATAAAGAATATTTTATAAATCTAAGAAGTTTATTACATTATTTACCACATGTATATATATATATTTGTCGCTCAATCTCTTACTGTTAAATTTATCATAATTAATCTAAATTCATTTAAAGCTGATGTAAAACAGTGACAAAGTGAATGATTTCAATCATCCTGGATGCTAATCCAAATCTTACCTTTATAGCCAAAGTCATAACGTGAATAATTGCCTAAGGAAAGAAATTCCGTTCCTATGACTCACTAAGAAAATCGTTTCCATCTGTAATAATGTAAAATATACTTTAGTTTAAGAATTGAAATTAAGCAATTTTTCTTACAAACTGAGAGTTAGTCTAACTTAATTCATCATCGCTTGATTGACTATCTATTAACTAGAATATTTAGTTAAAAAAAAAAATTAAATCCTCAAGCATTCGAATCAAATCCGACTGAAATTTAACCAAGAATAAAAGTCAAATTTTTTTCTCACAAATCTGTTGTTTGGAACAAATCGACAGTGAAAATACGAATTTGAACTTTCAAATGCTTGAAATATTTGCATGGATCTGCTCCGTAACCTATCCTTTTTCGCTTATTGTCAAAAAAAAAAAAAACATGTTGTGAAGCAAGGACAGATAAATTTCTGATTCATCAAACTAAATAAACGACTTACCACTAGAAATATTAAGATACGAATTTTTATTGGTACACATATCTTCAATCTTTTTTCGAGTTTCTACAACTCATGTGCTAATACTTACAAAGTATGGACGGTTCTTTTAGATAGTCGTTCATTCACTAACATACATTGCTGAGCAAAACTTAAGTAACAGGTGTATTTTTGCAAGAACTCACGAAAAATCATGAGACATGAAATTAAAAAATAAAAGACAGAATTTTGTATTTAAATGATAACGGAAGCATAATTGGCAAAAATGAACAACATACATACAGTACTGAAGCAAACAAAAAAAAGCTTTATTTAACTCATAGTACAGGGTGTATATAAAAGAACTCCGTGGTTTTGAGGCAAAATGTTTTAATGAAATAAAAAACATACATACATGTTTTATACATGACTGAAAAGCTTATATTTTCAAGTTTTTTTTAACACTTAGTAAAGTTCTATATGAGCCCCTTTAGTGGCACGGCAGACGTCTAAACGATTCCATGGCCTCCAAGGAGCCCTGATATGACTCAGTTGGATTTTTTGTTCTGGGGGCATATCAAGAATCTTGTGTATGCAGAGAAAATTCGTGATGTTCAACATCTCAGGGAACGAATAGTCAATTGTGTGGCAACCCCCCCCCAGACATGGGGAGAGGTAGAATACCGTTTAGACGTCTGCCGTTCCACTAACGGGGCTCATATAGAACTTTACTAAGTGTTAAAAAAACTTGAAAATGTAAGCTTTTCAGTCATGTATAAAACATGTATGTATGTATGTTTTTTAGTTCATTAAAATATTTTGCCTCAAAACCCCGAAGTTCTTTTATAGACACCCTGTATAGTGAGTTAAATAAAGCATTTCTTTAAGCTCTGCTTGTTCTTCCTTTTGGACAGACGATTGTCTGTTGAAAAGGAAGAACAAGCAGATGTTTAATACAGGATATGCATAACTTTATTGCAATGGTTACTTTTCCTCGTTTATATATATTCTACATAAGATTGTTCTATTATTCTTAAAGCAAGAATACTCATTTCTCAATCAGAATGTTAATTTCTTGGATGTTCCACAGAGGATATAAACATACTGCAACAAGGCATCTCCCCAAAGCATCCCACAAATGCTCTATGGTATTTAAATTAGAGCTAATACAATCGAGTGATGCTAGTAAATACATTCGAATATCTTCCTTTTCCATTAGCTGCTGAACTGCAGGTGTAAAGAATGGTCGTTCGTTATTATACATAAAAACAGTCTGCTCCTATAGATAGGATTATTTTAACCTCAAAAACAGTAATTTTTTGCTCATGAGGGCTAATGAGATCATTTATAAGTAAAAG
This sequence comes from Latrodectus geometricus, assembly GCA_026290005.1. NCBI lineage: Eukaryota > Metazoa > Arthropoda > Arachnida > Araneae > Theridiidae > Latrodectus > Latrodectus geometricus. The sequence continues at coordinate 18,301 of JAPDSC010035647.1, forward strand.
CTGACTCTTGCACACCATTTTCACTCACAATGCTACTCCATTCCATGCCACAAATGTGGAATTCGTTTTCTATGGAATATTTTGACTTTGTGAAAAGCAGAAATTCTATGCTTTTAGAGGAAAAAAATATTTCGCCAGGAGCAACTTGATAGGGTAAATGTTGGAAGCAACTAATTGATCTAACCAAACTCTGTCCTCAAATATCACTTAGTAGTGTATTTTACTTTACTTGAGTTGTCTTTAGATATAAAATATATTATTAGTAGAAATAAAAGCCTCATTCAACAGTAGATCTACTATTTAGGAGCATGGTGAGAATAGTAAAAACTGAGCTTTGATACCATCTCATTTCCAAACTGGGCGGAAACAACTATTTGGACCAGAGATTTATTGGATATGTTTGAAAAAATATAAATGGTGGAATTAAGCACAAAATATCCTGCAATAATCCTCAGTATAAATGTAAACGATCCAACAACCAAGAGTAAGACTAAGACACTTAGAAAAATGCTGTCATGATGAAATTGATAGGTGAAAAAAACTGTAAAGTGTGGAAAGAAAAAATTATCCATTGAATTTTATTGGTAACCTCTTTGAAAGTTGACCAGGATAAAGAGGGTGTTGCAGTAAGTAAGGATATAGATAATATCTTTGATTTCAGATTCTTTCTAATAACATTGTCACAAGCTGGGTAAACTTAATAAAAATTCTGTTAATTCTTTTAAAACTTGGATTTTATTATTTTTAAGTTCTATTAATAAATTAGTTGTAAGTTACTTGGTTAATTTGCTTTAATTTCTAATTCTACATTTACACTTTTCTTAATATAATTAATAAGTTATAATATGAAATAATTATTTTTTGGAAAATAATTTTACACATTTTCCATATAATTCAAGCACATGAACAAAATATTAGCCTTATTTGCTCAATGTATATCAAATTTTGCATTTCCCCCATATAATAGTATGGTTAATTAAACTGTAAGACATATTAATATTTACAATATTATTTTCCATGGAAGCATTCGTTTAGTTTCATATTCTTATGGAAGGACATTTGTGCAATATTCATCTGTCACAAAGGAGGAAACTAATGTAACATGCTTAAAATTCTTATTTCTACTAGAAAGAAAATAATAATGCAAATGGCAAAGTTTAAGGAAGGCTGATAACAAAAATTAACACAATCAAACCACAGAATAATTATTTGTTTAAAATGTATTTATTCCAAATTATTTTATCATAAAAATATCTATGAACCAGCATTTTAACAGTAGTTATAGGAAAATAATTGCACAAAAAGTGCATTAATATACATTTATAAGAGATTCAAACTTATTATATACAATTTAACAATGGTGCAACAATTTAAACAAAGAAATCTTAAAAAATCTTATTTAAATTCAAATATTAAAGAAAAATTTGGCAATGCATAACTCAGATTATAATATGATATACAAAATATAATTAAAAACAATTTAAAGTTATCAGTTTTTGTGAGATATGTTACATATAAATTTGTCTTATACTATTGAAATTTTAGATTTGAATCTAATATTTCATTCATTTTGCAGTTGTCAATAATAGCAGAAAAAATAAAAAGTCTTGTTAATCAAAAAAGAAATTACATTAAATAAATATTATCTCTACTTTATGGAAATGCTAATTTTACTTTTCACCTTTGCTTATTTTTATTAAGAGAAAGAAGTGAATTATGAAATATCTGATCAAAAGGAAGAGAATAAAAAAAAAAGTTTTTTCAGAGATTACAGAAGTAAAATACTGTTTTTAATTTTTATTTGCTAAATTGCATTACTAATTCCAAGAGAAAAATATTCAATAAGAAAGTTTGACATTTTTCTCTACAGCAACAATATATTAAGAAATGTCATACAATCAAATTAATTCCTATATAAATACACATTTGTATTAATTCCAAATAAAATATCTCATAAATATAAATGAATTTAAAAATAAATGTATGTAATTAATTCAACCCTTATAATCTTTAAATAAAATATCCAATTCTTTAAAATTATTTAAACATTTTTCTAACAAGTGCAAAAACATTGACAAATAGTTAAAAAGCTAAAATATCAATTTACAGATATTTTTTGTAAATTTATTTGATTCCAGAATAACAATTAAAGTTTAAAATTTATAACTAAATTATTTGTAATCAAATTATAAATTTTTAATAAGTATAATTTTAAGCAATAAGTGTTGAAACGTTTTAAGCATAATTCAAATATGTAACAATTTTTTGACATTTACTTATAAAACAAAGTTATCATTCGACAAGAAAAATACCCTTACTTGTATTATTATTAAGAAAGTTTGAATTTTATTTCATTAGGGGATTATTGAAAAACAAAAACAAGTGAAATATAACATTAACGTATTTTAAAAACTAATAATATGGTGCATGCATCATGCAAGTTGATATGGCACAAATATAAAATAGTTTAGATAAAATATAATAAACAAAAATAATTAATACTAGAATAATTAAAAACATTTGACATCGTCTATTGCATGGTTTTAAATCTAGAATAATTTCATCATAAACTATTTTCCTAAAATACATTCTTGTAAAAAATTGGCAGTGTATTGAGATATGATAATCATACCCAGAATAAGGCCACATACACATACCATTGAGATATTTAGTAGAAAAAATATTTTCCAACTATATAACATGGATTTAATATAGTTTAAGAGAAAACCTATTAAATTATTAAAAAGAGAATAAAAAAACATATTTAGAATTAATCTCAGAAATAATACCTATTAATTGTTTAAATAAATAATAAAACAAGCAAGTAAAATATTAATTATAAAAAAACAAAATATTTATACATATGACACACAGTGTATTTACAATTCTAACATTTTAAGGCATATATTATTAGGCTTCATAACTCATCACTTGTCTTGAATGCAGAACTTGGAATATAAAATAAAATCTGAAATTGAATTTTAGTAAATGAAAGTAACATCACATTATATGTTTATATTTTTCAATAATGATCAATTATAAACACACAACAGAGCATCACAAAACTTTGGCAACCAACAAGAGATCATCCAATTAGCTTATACTTGCAAATACAAATGTAACTGCAATAAAAAATCTTGATTACATATAGTATTGGGCCATATATCACATAAGTACTTTGCTCACTAACTTGGCAAGCACTTCAATGTTTCTTATTTTTAAATATATTTACATGATTTACATTTCATATTTATATTTAAAGATAATTCAAAATAATCTTCTCAAATAATAATTTTAATCTCTTAATAAATGCTGAATCTCAAAATCATTAAATTAGAAAATATTTTTGAACATTTTAGCTGCCTTTTGAAACAATTTCTTTGTGACAAGAACTTCCAAAAAATTATATTATACATAAAATTGTTATTAACTGAAGCAGGATTTTTTAATAGCTCTTTGAATCATACACATAAGCTTAATACTAGCTATAAAAAAATTAATAATTTAAAAATTCCCATGTACATTAGGTTTAACTTACTTCTCATACAAATATAAAGATGAATATAAATAGAGTTAATATTCAACATATTGCTAAATATGGTTAAATAACAGTCCATCACAGAAAATTAATTTCAGGTACCAACATTAACAATCAAAGTTTTAACAAATTTTATAATAGCAAAAAGAAAATTAGTTTTAAATAATCAATCAATCTGCTTTTCTATGTATAATATTGTTGTGTATCGCATGAGATGATTGTAAATTTTCTATAGGTCCTTCCAAAGATGTAAAGTTACCTTTACCAATAAATGCTTGAGCAATTTGCTTTTGGCTTGGAAATATAAACTAGAAAAAATCAACAAAAATAATTATAAATTGAATGAATGGCAAAGTACAAAGGACATTTGTATTAAGCACTGTATTTTCCCAAAGCAAATGAATTAATACAACAATTAAAATCATGCAGAATTAAAAATTAAATAAGCAAATATATATTTTTAAATAATGAATTCCTATTATAGTTTGTTGTAAAACTTAACACAATAACTTGAGCTTATTTCCTGGACTGAATACTTATGAAAAAGTGTTTTAAATAGAAAAATGCCTTCAATTACAAAATTTTTAAAAACAAATTTAGGCAGTATTAGAAAATGTCAAGCAGTAGAAGAGTTGATACACAACATGACATAGGTTATAAGTTACATATGAATAACACAACAAATAGCAGAAAAACAATTCTTTTAACAATTAGGTTTATAAATAATCAAGTTTCTATAAAAAATTTATAAAGGAAATACATCTTAAAATAAATGTCACAATTAGTAGAAAAAATTCATATTAGAAATGGCAATAAACATCAATAACCACATTTATATTTTTGACAAAAAACTTTTTTAATTATGTAATATAACTACAGTATTAATGATATGTAATTTTTCCATATTTGGTTACCTTTCAATTTATCTTAAGACAATAAGTCAACAGAAAATCAAAATAAATCACAATATTTCTGTTCATTAGTCAAACCTATATAATTATGTATCAAAAAATTTGTAATGAAAAAAAAGAGGTTAATGCTAAATTATATGTTATGTATGAAGTATAGTTAAAATAATATATTTCTTAATTTTTTTAAATATAATACAAAGATTAAAATATGGCTAAGTTTCACACCAAATTACATTGCTGGGGGTTAAAATTATTATTTCAATAAAATAACATGCATCATATGCTTTTAAAGGAACAGATTGTACACTAATTTATATAACACAGATTATTTTTAAAATGATTTCCAGGTGAAAAATTATTAACATTCCTCATATAAAAAGAAAAAATGTTTACCAACATGTATCTGACTTTAATAGAGGTCGAATTATAGATAACCAGGATTTCAATTTATTATACAGCAATACTTTTGTATGCATTAGCTGAAATCCCATGACTGATTAATGATTTTAAAACAACAAGACATATCTCAGCAGAGCATTATCACTAACAACCAGAAGACATTACTTATCAGGCTGTATTTGACATCCGTCCATCATTAGAAGCAATTGTATGGGGCCTCATCAATAGACTGGTCACATTAGTAGAAACCCCAAGCAATTGGTTTGTTACCATATGCAATCACTATAGTTGATGAGCTCAGATATTGAGTTGATCATGCATGAGCAATTGTACTTTTTCATCCCATTCAATTTCTGTTTTACTCAATGGATAAGCTTACATATGCTGTTATTGTCGTTAAATGTGATTGCTCTAGGTATAAATTTTTTAGGATATGCAATCACTAGCTTATAATTTTTCAATTTTTTTAAAATTGAAAAAAAATTGAAAAATATATATTTGTTACTTCTAGTATTTGTCCAATAAAAACTATTTTGTTGCTTGCATTTTTCACTGATGAAGCAATGTTAATAGCTCATAGCTCGAAAAAAATATATATAATTTAACTTTTTAAATGAAAATTCCTCTTTTTATTAACAATTTTCATAAAAAGATTCAATTCAACATTACCTGTATATTACTGATTTATTATCTAATCAAATATTTGTCAAAAATAAAAGCAATACTGCATGAACAATATATTTTTCATTATAAAGTAACAGCATATGCTTTCAAATTATTTAAACTTTTTCATTATTTCATAAAAACAAAAGTCATTAAACATTAAAGGAATGATTTAGCAATCATTACAAAATCTGAATAATTGTATAAAATTATGAGAAATATAGGATGAGTTGAATATAAATTAAAAATGAGAAACAAAACAGGGAAAAATATAAATTATTTTATCAAAATCTTCACACATGATATTTAATACTATAATACAATTGTATGAAACTATTCAAGACTTGTAATTTTGGATATACTACAAAATATTTTTCAAAAAAAAAAAAAATAATAATAATAATAAGAAGAAGAAGAAGAAGAAGAAAAAGAAGATTTCAGAAAAGCACAACTGTGCTGAAAAAGGATCTAAGTTGTGTTGATAGGACAAATTTTTAAGGAGTTCTGCTAGTGTCTAGGTTACTCTAAGGATAGAAGAACAAAATTAAAATTCTACCAGGTATTTATCATACTTTATATGAAATTCATAAAATTAATAAAGTAAATCACAGCAGTTTCATTTTCATACAGGTTATGTAAGAACATGTAATAATCAAAAGTCAATATATGAATCTAGCATGAAATGCATGCACGATTCTCTTAGCAAAGCTATCCATGAAAAATTATTATAAGCTACAGACATTTCAAGAAAATAAATATACTGACATTAGACAAAGTTAAAAGAAAGGGGAGGGTCTTTCTAAATAGCACCTACACTGCTTGACTTCTAAGCAAAAGTTATATTTGGAAACTCCATAGATGACCTTTAAAGGGCTGCAATTTTTTGTTTTTGTATTACTGCTATCAATTATACATTGATTAAAAATTTTAAGCAAAAATCAGAATCTCATTCATACCAGTGTCCTTGTTAGAAGTCTGCATTATCTGAGATCATATCAAATATCTTGATAGAAAGCGACTCAAATCATGAGATTTGCATGCAATCAGTGTGGAATCATGACTGACAGAATTCCACATATATCACTGTGACTGAAGCCTATTATTACAAATACTATATAGAAAAGTGCATAAACATTGGATTGGTTTTTTTAGTGATGTGGCGCTCATTTTGTACAATAATGTGAGGTCACATGCAAGAATTATTATGACAAATTCATAGCAAACTAAAAAAAGGGAAATGATCATTAATCTATCAAACAGTTCAAATAAGAGTCTACCTGATTTTGAGCTTTTTACCAAATTAAAAGATAATGTAATTCCTAGCAAAATAGTTATATGCCATTCTATTCTGAAGAGATAATTGTAATCTTTATCCAAGTTATCAGGAATCAACAAAAACTAGCATTCTATTTTTGTTGATTTGTTATATTAAGCAGAATAGCAAACCATCATAAATTTGAGATTCAATTACTGAGAAGTTGAAAAATTATACTGTAAGATTGTATGGAGAAATAATTCAAAAATAAATTATAAACATATATATTGAAAAAAAATTCAATAATGAATAATTGAATCTAAAGAAATCTAATAGTAAATAGCCACTGAAAAATCTAAATAAAATATAAATTTCCTTATAAATGAACTTACATTTGTTAAAACGACATTAACAATATTATCAATGAATGTTCCAATGTGTTGGGCCTCTCCTGTAAACCTATAAAAGAATATTTCAATCAGATTGATGAAAACAATAAATAAATTAACAGTACTACTTAAAATTATTAATAATGGTAATATAAGTATACCTTGAATATCCCCACAAAGCCAAAGCAACAAGAGAAATAACCATGAATAGATTTATAGATACAGCAAATGCTTCTAATCCTAAAGCTCTTAGTAAGGTAGAATTTAAATAACAAATGACAGCAATAAAAAGTAGAGTAGCAGGTGTACGAATGGCGTGAGCTATTTGTTTACCATCATTAAAACGAACAAAGCTACTGTACATTTCATCGATTTCCTGCAATAAAAAAAAATTCAACTTAAGGTAGTTTTCAAATTTAATATAAAACTTTAAAAATCACATATTAATAATAGATAAATAATATTTATTACATTAAAAACAATGAAACTTCTAAAAAAAATTAGAAACTTTTCCTTTTTTACAAACATTTACCTTAAATGACCAATAATGAAAATGATAGTCTTCATATGCTCATTAGCTTCTAATGATTTCTTTTGATGATTTTTCAATTTCTTAAAGCGGATTCATAAAATAAGGTTGTAACGTTAGTTTAATGTACTAGAAAATTTGATTTTAGGCATGATTGCATTGGTGTGCTTGTATATTTGTAGTTAGAATTATTCAAACTACATTCAAGGGCAATATTTTGCATATGAGGACTAATTAAACTGGAATCTACACTTTAAAAAAAAAAAAATCCCAAGCCGTCATGCTGCTTCAAGATCAAAATAGGATTTAGGCCTATGAACTGTGGAGTTGAAGGAAAAATTCAGCTGCCAGTTCAACTGAAACGATCCATCGTTAAAAACATATTAAAAAGTATATCAAAATACTTTTTTACATATATAATGGGGTAGACAAAATATAGAAAAAATAAAAATCCATAATAATGCAAAGAGCAAAATATTTGTATATACAATGGATTATGTTTAATAAATATTTTATAAAAATAAATTTTTTAGCATTTAAATCTTTCTATGAAAACAAAAAATATTTAATATTGGCCGTTAATAATATATATAAGCAAAATTCTATTTTTAATAACAATATACAATGGTTTCTACAATAAAAATAATCACCATTTTTAATTTTTACTTAAATACATTAACATGTTTCCTGTAAAACAAATTACAAAAACTTTTATTCTAATTAGCTATGTTTTCAGCATTTCCTATTCAAACTCTTTTCCCACTTAAGTATAAATAACAAAAAAGGAAACATTTATTCTTTCAACAATGATAGCATGTTTTTTACTGTGATTCTGATTTTTTTGTTACTTGTAAAAGTTTATTAATAAGCTTTTATTTAAAACGCGTAAAAAAAAAAAAAGGTGAAATGATTTTGAAGTTTTTATAAGTAGATTCATATCTTTTAAACAAAATTAACCTTTGAATCATAATTAATAAATGATATCAAAAACGTTTCTCATTTCAAAGTAGGATAAAATTAAATTAAGTTTTTTCCGTTGATAAAGTTCAGAATGAATGCTCTTTAGAATCTACATATTTCTTGGAATTAAAATCATGTACTTAAAAACTAGATATTATAAGGCATTTGTACACTAATTTTTCTGAAATATTGAGTTTAAGATAAATGAAATTACTAAGGAAAATATTTTCAAGATTAAAAGATGTAGATTAAAATAGGTACGAAGCGATAAAAAATTAATAAATAATGCATATTTAATTCTTAATTAATAAACTACCAGATTTAGCAAAAAATTCTAAGAAAGTGCTTCTAAGATTATAATTATAGAATTCTAAAATGATAAAAAAAAATGCTTATATTATTATGATCCAGTTCTATTTAATGTATAAATATAACAAAACCTTTAACATAAACATTCTTGAATGCTATAAATGAAATGTTGTAGTAAATATAAAATTACCTCTTTAAAATTAGAAAGGTCGAAATGAGCTGTTTCTAAATTCCCTATTAATTTGACAGCTTATATTAAAATATCATCACCATCATTATTATTAGGTATTAATTAAAATGAAGTATCTGAAACTAAATATCCACAATTTAATTAAGATTTTCATAAATTCTGAGAGATATTAAAGTTTATATCAAATCGTAATTAAGAATCAATACCATATTTAATATAGAATTCAGTTTTTGTTTTGAAAGTATGGTATTCACTGAAGAAAAATTATTTTCTCTTTGATGAAGTAATCATTTAAATAGTGAAGTTCCTTAATCAATGAAAAACAGATACTCTCGATATCTTCAATATAGAACAAAAAATAAAAATAAATAATAAATTTTCCTAAAAAAAAAAATTGTTTCTAAAATTACCAATAAAATAATTTTCACAAACAAACTAAAATGCAATATTTATAAGCAAGGTTGATAAAATTATATCAAAATATGTATAAACAAACCTTTACTAATTTTTCTTTAAAAGAATGTTCTAAATCTTCACTTCCCATTTTTTTTGTTTCACTAAATTTCTGTAAGGCAATTTGGCGTATTTCAAAATGTTTCCTTTCCAAGGCTTGGTGATTAATGAAAGGTCGATCACCACCACATATCTAAATACACAATTTTTATAATTAAAAAATCTTAAAACAAGACTTCAATTCACCACAAATATAATCAAAGAAATGTAAGCAAAAAATTTACTAAAAAGTACATAAACATTTTGGAATGTGGTTCATTAAAATAATTTAAAATTGGATTACTTAAAATAAATTATACACATTAGAAACACATCAGTATTTATGTTTTTATAAATAAGCTAACATTCTAGTTTACCTTTTCCATTTCAGAATTGTAAAATTCTTTTGAGTTTGCAGCAGCAGATAAATTGTTGGCTTCAGCTGTTGCCTACAAAATAGCAGCAGTAGTCATTAAATAAAATTATAAATACACAATAACACCAGATAAATTTTAATTAATATCTTTTGAAAAATATGAGTTCAGGTAATATATTTTTTAAAGCAAAATTAAAACATTTTCCAAACTATAAAAATGAATAATGCTCAAATATAAAATTAAATAAACAATTTATTAGTAAATTTTACAACAATCTTAGAATATTTTTAAGATAAGTCTCAATGATAAGATAGAATTTTATAAATATTATTTGCATGTCTTTAACAAAATGAAAACAGATAATGTTAACTCAGAATATTTACTTAGCAATTAAAAATATTTAAAATTTAAAAAGCAACTAATATAAAAAACTAAATGAATACAATTTTCAATGAATCTAAATTTTTAAACATTTTTACTGTCTAATTTCATGAATCTTAATTTAAAGAGTCCTAGAATTAAAATATGATATTTACATAAAAAAAATTAATGTTTTTATAACTTTTAATTGTATTCAAGTTTTTTTTTAGAATACAATTAAAACTTATAAAAACAGCAGTCGTCTGAACATTGTTCTCATTATAGAAAGGTAGTGAATTAGCATCCTGGATTAACCAAAGATCAGCTGTATTCACTAAAGGAGGTTGAGGCACATTAAACAGGTCATTGTTTCAAAATCCTCCAAGAGCAATACCTTTGGGGGAAAGGTTGGTTGGTTGGGTTGGTTTTGTGGTGCAAGGTCCAAAAAGGACAAGCTGCGCCAATTGGGTGGGGGGCAGGACAAGTATTACAGGTCTTCTGCTAGATTTCTGCTTCTTAATTGCAAAGACTCCTGGCTGCTTCTATCTAAATTGTAGAAGCCCAACCCTGGGTGAGAAAGCTGGTGCAAAAACTAACATGTAATTCTTATAAAAGCACAAATTTTTAGGCATTGAGATTTCAAAAAGATATAGAAAATGTTATTAAATTTTGGGTATATTTTGATCACGCAAAGTTAATTTTATTTCATTTTGTAAAATTGTAGTTTAACTCGGTAGAAATGTTCAATATTAAAAAGAAATTTTATACAAAAGCTACTTTTCAAGATACAGCATAAAAAAATTAGATCAATCAAAATAAATGCTCACATTATTAAAAAAAAATGTTTTACTAAATTAAAGTATACATATGCAAAATTTTACTATCCATAAGTGTTTCCCAAAGGTATCACAAATAATGGGATACATTCAAAGTTATGTAATACTATAACAATAAGAAAAAAAAAAGAAAACACTAATAATAAATTCAGCTATTTTATTTAAATTATCATAAAATTGACAAAGTTGTATGAATTAAGATAGTTTAACATCTTTATATGGATCTGAAAAACAAGTAAGACTGCAATATAAATATTTGACCATAACCATTAACAGACTTAAACATTGGCTTTTAAAAGAAAATTCTAGTTTTAATTCCTTCAATATATATATACTAAAACATATCAGGATATAACTTAGACACCTCTATTAAAATTAGAAGTCTATAGAGAGTTATATAGATAACCTGTCTTATTACTATGATTTAATTTCAGTAAAAAGAAATACAAAATTACTATAAATTTTAAAAAAAATGAGAGGCATTAATTTGTAAGAGAAACTTGATTCTGATGAATTTTTGTATGACAAAAACTTCAATATGAAAAAAAAATTACAAAATATACTTTTCTTTAAATAATAATGATTCTATTTTTAAAAACATTATGCATACTATAGAAATACAAAGGAAATTAAAAGGGGAGTAATCAGATAAATCATAATATTTTATCTAAAATAGAAAGACCAGAGTCATGCAGCTTAACTAGACCAATAAGACTAATAGGTCTAAGACAAATAAGTCATTAAAATACAACATATTATTTTAAAAGCAAGCATTTACAATAAAAATTATGAATGTTAAAATTGAACCAGGATAATTTTCAACCATTTTTGTAAGAATGGCATTGGTTTATACTTTGAAATAAAATGACAGAAGAAATAGGATTTTTATTTTACTAAGCAATTTTAAATGACTCTTAACATATTTATAAATGTATCAGAATATATAAGTAATAATAAATTTAATGCTTTATAGTTAAAAATGTTATCTCTAAATATTTTGTTGAAAGTAAAAACTATTTATCACAATTGAAGATCATCTATAAATGAAGATTTGAACTTATTGACAGCATATTGTCACTATAATTTGTAATCAAAATCTTTTTAATGTTGATGACCATATACAACTACATATTACACACTTCATAACTGCAGTAACTTTGAAGCGATCTAAGGTAGATCAAATGAAGAACTTAATGCAAAACGGACTATCAAAGATCCAGAAATTGACAGAATCTCAACAGTGGAAACATGCTTTAAACATCAAAAATATAGAAAACATAGTTTCTTGTTGAATTTATTTTTCAGAGTTGAGATTAATTTATTTATTACTGGGTTTAGGATGCGTAATTGCAAAAACATTATATAAAGATTTTTCCCAATTATTAATAAAGTTCCTAGTGAAATTATTCTTTGAAATCAACTATTATAGATATATTTTAAAACTATTTCATTTTTACCTTTTAACAAGATTAAAATATAGCTAAATGTAAAGGAACAAATTTACATTATAGTCTTACTACCAATGAATTACAATGTTCTAGAGATTTTTTTTAGTAAAATTTGTAAAGGTATTTGGCAAAAAAGAGAGGTAACTTGAGAATAAAAGAACAATTGAAAATTAACCATAAAAAAACATTTAAAATTTAAATCTATTTCTAAATATGGAATTCAAGTTGTTTAGTAACAGTAAAGTTAAATTTAAAAATAAAGAGTATCACATTTTATATTGTTCATAATTTTTAATCAAACGTTTAGATGTTAATGCACTAATGCTTATTTATGAATAAAATAAAATCTTTACATGTTCAAAATGATTAAAAAATGCATAAAAGCACTTCATTAGTAATAAATGATAGTTGCCAAAAGTTCTACTTACTATTGTATAATTATATTTAAATTTCAAAGCACACAAAGATAATTTTTTATTAATCTTTTCTCAAGCATTTTAAGGTAAAACATTTTAAGTATTGAGAAAAAAAAAAGAGAGATTCCGCAAATGAAAAAACTATCAAAAATATTAGTTACTTACATTCAACATTGATTTGGGCTCAGGCAATTCTCCACCTTTGAAAATTTCTACATATACCTAAAAAATTAATTTTTAAGATCCTCTCATAGTTTTATTTACATATTAATGCATGATTAATAAAATTATAAATGGAAAATAGTAAAAACAATAATTTTTAAATTAATGTAAAAAAATTCACGAAAAAGCAAAATATGAAATTTTTATTAACTCCACAATATTTCACACTTTATTGTAACTTTTTTATGGGAACATTTATTCAAAACAATCTTAAAGCTACATAATTATACACTAAAATTTTATTCACTACATAAACCACTAAAATTTTATTCATTACAAAAAATAATAGAGAATTAAAAAATAAAATAACATGAAGAAAATTGTTTATAAAATCTCAATTAACAGTTATTTGGAAATAATATTAATTCTTTAATTGCAGTTTCCTTCTTTCATTTCTGACAATTGTTTAATACAATTATTATTCATCTGCCTATACATAAATGTAGTTTTAGTTTAGTCTCACTTTCTTAATCAACACTTACAGTCATAAAAATACAGTTGTAGTATGAAAAAATGCCCATAAGGAATAATTTGTAGCATTCTTAGCAATTAAATTTAAAAATTTGAGGATTTATTTTAATAGTTAAAAAGATATTAGAAATAATGAATTAAAAATTTGTAGAGCAGCACCAGCAATGTAGTTCCAAATGTCAGCTTGAACAGACATATGAAAAGGACATGTACAACATACATTAGTCTATGCAGAAGTTCCAAGACTTGTTATTTAATACATCAGAAGAGACATTTTCACCTTCAATACAACTCTTGAATGAACCATGACCCAAAAATAGTTTGCCTTCATAGGTTACTGATCTTGAAGTTTATTAGAAGTTTGTAGCTCTAAGATGAGCAATAGGTGTTTGCATACTATTTTTGGAATTCTTTACAATTGGTTTCATAATCATACACTGATGGATTGATAGCCCCCCCCCCAAAAAAAATCAGTAATTGATTGCCATCCTTCAATGTATTCAACAGAACACCAGCACTCTAAAATTTCAAGAAGCTACAAAAATAAAGAAATGTGTTTATCACAAAAACAAATTGTATCAAAATTCTAAGCTCTTTTATCATTTACATGCAATTTCTATAACTTGCACAATGTCAACTTCTGATATGCTTCTGATTTTCACATATTTCTGAACAATAATTAACAATAATGAATGAGAGGATGCTATCTAACAAATTTACAGTTCCTTTCATAACTGAAGCAATTTACAGCATCCCCATTTCAAATTACCTTCTGAAAATTAACATTTTCTTCAACATGTTTAACTTTATAATACAGTTTTGAAAGACTTAATATTAATAGAAAAATTTATAAGGAAAAAAATACGAGTTAATGTTTTGGATTATAAATTATTTCACTATTATAAAATTATTTATGATACCTTAAAATAATTAATAAGATCTTTAGCAGTAACATGACGACCTGCAATCTCTTTAGGAAGTAAATTCTCTGGTGATAATAATAAAGAAACTAAGTCATGAAGGCTATCTTTGAACTCTTGTCGAATATCTAGAAAAAAAAAAACATTTTACACAATATAGTTAAAAATATATAAATGTAGCCATTCTAATTACACTCATAATCGTATTATAAATAAAACCTGATAATCGGCCATCAAACTTTGGACTTGTTGCAACTTCTAGGCCAGGATGAGGCATAAGAAAACATTCTACTTCAGAAAAACATGATCTTATGTGTTTGCGAAGCTGTTGAAGTTGAGGATGTTGCTTTTCTGAAATCTATAGATAAGAAATACATTGAATGAATGTTAGAAAAATTCTAAAATGTGGATATGTAATAAATACCCTTATTTTTATAATACTTAATTTTTTATATAACTGTAACAAAGATAGTTAAATGATTTTCAAAGGAAAATGACATTTTAATATTGTGCAAAAACATAGTAGATATAAACTCTACTAACTTCCAATCTTCTATTTAAAATGCTTTTCCCTCCTTTAGCTCCATATTCAGCTTCATAAGGAAAGCTCCAATCACGCACCAAAAACAGCAGTTTCTGTAAAAATTAAGCTAAATTGTACTTCTAAAGAAAAAACAAAACTAAGAAAATATAAACATTACTCATTATTATTTAAACAAATAACTTTTTTATAAGCATTTGTTAGTAATTTCATCTTTTACACATTAAAATTATAGCAAAAAGTTACATAATTGATATACAAATTAATTTTAGGATTTCATGACTTAAGAAATAGCAAAATTAAATATTCAGTTTTTTTTTTTTTTTTTTTTTTTTTTTTTTAAATAATGCCCATATTACATTTGAAATTACAAATTTTTTTTAGAGATTTTATATAAAAATATGATGAGAAGCTGTAATACACCAGTTTTAGAGCAGTAGAATCTGTATTAGAAGCAAAATAATATGTAGTAAACTTTATTTATTAGAATCAGTAAATACAACTTTATATTAGAGTTCTATTTTAAGTTGTTTAATAACGCTTTGTAGAAAATATAAATGGCATATGTTTCATATACATTTACTTTAGGCATTACTTGTTGAAATATATTTTTTGTACATTTTATGAATAGTATTTACTAATCATTTAATGTTGTAAATTTGAAATATTAATAGCTCTTGAAATTCTTTTTTATATTGAAAATTTGGACATAGGGATCTACAATCAATCGTAATAACTTATTTGCTGCTTCGGAGAATTTTTATGGGGATACAAATAAACAAAGCATCAATATTTTACTTTAATAGTTCTTTAGAACAAAATTTTTGGAAAATGTGTTTCAATAACATGAGCAGATTTATTAAATCAGCATAAATATTTCTGGCATTTTTAACATTAAAACAATTTCCATGCTGATTATTTGTGGATGCATATATTATTAACAGCAAAGGTCAAAACTTTAACCATAAGCTGATGATTATATACAGAAAAATACTGCAATCAAAATATAAATGATGGCATTAAATCTGTAGCACTTCCTATGTTTGAAGCAGACATAAACAGAAGCAATGAAAATGCATCACTTTTGTATTCATGAATTAAAATTTTTGTTATTTTATTTTATTCATGAGAGATGCTTTAAAAAATGTGGTTGAATTATTAATAAAATAAGTTCCAGCATTATAGCATCTAATTTTAATGAAAGTAAAGAAAACAAAACTTACATCTAATGAAAAAAAAAATAAAATAATGAACTAAATTTTAATACTTTTCTCAGATTAAAAAGAACAATGAAATGGGTAAAGAGTGACAGTAAAAGCAATATTAGTCACAAATGAAAAGCAATATTTTTTTTTATTTCCAATGGCAGATTGTAGACAGTTACAGCAAAATAAAAAGAATAGTACAATAACACAAAAAGATACTGCAACAGAGTCTATTAATCTAACATGTCTCTAGCTTCCCAATAGTGCTCACTTAGAGAAGTCTTTCGAAGATGAAAAGCAATATTAGTCACAAAAAGGACTCAATCAAACATGGGATATTAGTTAATTGAAACGATTTGGTTAAAGTCACAATTTCGATAAAAATATAACAAATTGATACCGTTTTATGTGTTACCATGTGTTATCACTTTAATAAATTAAATTTTTTTTTATTTTCCCATTATTATCACTAATATTTTGGTAATAAATGTAATTAAAACTATGTATATCTAATGTATATTTAAACAGCAAGAAATAAACACTATCATATAATCATACCCTTTCAAGTAAATAGAGTGAAATATATATTTATTTATACATCACTTTATATATAGAAATCTTGAAAACTCTTCTCCTCCCCCCAAACAATTAATAAATCTAACACATATAGCTGATTGTAGACAAATATGATAATATAGAGCTAATAATGATACCATATATATATATATATATATATATATATATATATATATATATCAAGTTAAATTTTTAATAAACACAATTTTGGTGCTATTTCAATTGATTCCAATATTTCCTAAATTTTCAGTTTTTGATAAAATTGTGAAAATTACTTGACATGCTACTCATTTAACAAGAAACTACAATACACAATTTTAGAATATTTGATGCCTCGACAGTTATTTCCTTTTATTTTGCACTAGCACACGTGTTTAACAGCTTTTAACACTCAAAATAATAAAATATTAATAAACTGGTAATAGGAATATAAAACAGCTTTCAATTTTTTATTTTGACTATATTAATATGTATATTAAATTCATAAATACTGAAATCAAAAAGAGAAAAACATCAATTTGAAGTGTGTAAGAAACTTTTAAAAAATTAACTATTTATAAAAGAAAATTCTTCTACAATCTTTAAAAACACATACAAAATTTTAAGTATCCTGTTTTATTTTGTGCTTTTATTTTTGATATTTAATAATTTAAAAATATTTTAGTTTTGCAAATCTTTTGCACAAAAATAATTACAGTTACAATTGATTGCTTTTAAAATGTAACATTTTCATTGATGACTTATAAGAAAATTTATCTTATTGACTTCAGTTATGTTACAATAAATGTAAAATATGTTGATTAAGAAAAGTTATAGTTAGCCTACATACACTAACAAATCACAAAGATGAGAAATATTCATTTCTGATATTTTTTCCTTTTTTGCAAACTAGTTTCATTGTTCTCAGGAAATTATAAAAGTGAGAATTTAGAGAATATGATAAGTGTTTCTAAAATATAAGTAACAAAATTAAAATATTTTATGTTTCAACTCACCTGAAATTGTTTTAAAAATAAAAATATTTTTACATGGCACAACTTTAAAATAGAATAATTTCATATTTATAAACCAACTTACTATAACTAGTGTATACTTTTTAAAACAAATGTTTCAAAGACAATTTCACAAATATTTTTCAAACGATAAACATGTCAGATAATGTATTTTTATAACTGAAACACAGAATACCTGAAATGGTTTATCTTCACAGCCTTCCATTGCTAAACGACCATATTCTGTAAAAAGCTACAATAAATGAAATTTTATTAAATTGTTGTCAAAATTAAAAATATTACAAAAATTGTTGTAATTGAAATAAACAAAAGAATGGATTTAATGCCTACTATTTTGCATGTTAATTGTAAATTATATACCACGGGTGGCCAAACTTTTGGGATCCGGGATCTTCACCACATTTAAAAAATCGAAGGTGGTCTACCAATGGCAGAGTTAAATTAACATACATATTTATTTTTGGTAACAAGAAAATATGGTAAATTATGTACTTTTTCTAAAGAAAACTTAATATTTAAAAAATAAAAATTTCCTGACGAAAATATTTAAGGTATTCATATATTAAAAATTGACCATCCAATGCACTTCGTTTAGTTGAAATTTGGCACTGTATATCTGCGACAAGTTTCTCATATTGTGGCTGGTACGAGCTTATTGCAATGCATAAACATGAAATTAAATGTTCATCTGTTAAATGGACCAATGTTTGTTTTTTGTTCACTGTTGAAAAAGCAGATTCACAAAGATATCTCAATCCAAAGTATGATTTAAAATACAAAATCAATTGGTAAATATTTGGAAGCGTTTCATCAGAAATTTATTTCCAAAAATCAGTATAGCTAAATATGCTCTGGATTTAAGAAGTATATCGTATCTTAATTTAACAATTTCTTCCTCGAGATGTGATATCTATTAAATGTACAATTTTTTCAGATACTCCAACAATGTTGACATTTTCATTAAATGGAAATATCATAAAATTGATTATTTCTTTCAACCTGATTAAGTCAGCAAATCTACTTTCAAATTCTCCAAACAAGACAAGTAAGTATTAAGCGAAATTTTTGAAGTGCCGGTTTGGATTATGGATGCACTCTTCCTCTATGTTTTTGAAGTTTCTAAATTCATGTTTTCTTAATTGAGATTCATACCTTTCTATAGTTTTTTTTAATGTTTTAATTGCACTCATTATATCTGTTTTAGGTTTTAAATTGTAAACCATGAATCATAAATCTTTGCACAGTTTGTTTTGGATTTTAAAGCGTATACTGTAGTAAATTTTTATTTTAAATAATTTATTGATCCTATGTCATAAATTAAATTGTTAATATCTGAGGTCATTATCGGGATGGTCGCGTGGACTTCCTAAAATGTCTTCGCGATAGACGTCTTGGCCAACCATGTTATATACACTACACACAACAATTGGTTATTAAAGTAAATAAAATTTTAATACTACTTTATGTATTTAAACTCAAACTTATTATTTGCATTTCTCCTCTCATAAAAATTTGCATTCATCAGGTAATTCATTATTCATCATGTAATTATATAACTCATAAAAAAGTTCTGTAATTACATGATGATAAAGCATTTTTCAATCCAAATTTTATAAAAGAAAATTTTTACAGCAATAACATCACCTAATTTTTTTCATTAGTATACAAATACAAAACAGAAATAATTCAGGTATCATTCAAGAATAAGTTCACATGTCAATCTTATCCTTTCATTGACGGCTTATTTATCTATTTTTATAAAGACACTTTAGAAAACATATTATATTTAATTAAAAATAGTATCAAGTGCAAGATTTTCTTGCATATTTATTGAGTAAATAATTGTTAATATAAAATAGTTTTTTTTTTTTTTTTTTTTTTAAATTGAGTAAATAATAATTGTCAGTATTAATTGATTGTTAGTATTAAAATAAAAGTTCTAAATTTTTTAAAAATCAAAAGCCATAAATATTAAAAATAAAATGTTTCTTTAATATATTAACATGGCTTCTGATACTTTTTGATAATATCAGCAACACT
>JAPDSC010035650.1:0-52536 GCA_026290005.1 Latrodectus geometricus
CATTGCAGTTTCATATCTATAATCTTTCCGTTATTATTGTTGTATTAGCAGAAGAAACATTTGCTTCAAAGATAATTCATTCTTCTTAATGATCGTCTTGACAATAAGTATAACATAGTTATTGTCAAGTTAAGAGAACTGAATTTATATAAATAATATCAGCTCATTGTAGTTGAGCGAAAAAATAAATGAAATCACAATGCTGAAGAATTTACAGGAAGAAAAATTGACTTGTGAATGAATAAAAAAACTATATTTTATTCTAATTGTGCAATGGAAAATTAAAAATGTAGAATAAGGAGGATTATGCATTTTCAAATTAAATATAATTACTGTTTTAACGTAAACTAGTTTAGAATGATAAACAATATATTCAAACGTATTAGCGAATAAATTTCAAAATAATTTATTTTACTTAAATATTTGCCTTTAAATAACATGACAATTTAAATATAATAGTTTATTTTTTATTTTACTCTTTTAAAAGAATGTTATTCGTTCAAAATTTGCTGCATAGACAAAATTAAAATTCTATTTCAAACATGTCACAGACAAACAATACTCTAAAATTTTATTCCAAAATTAAAATGTTTATATTAATTTTGGAATAAAATTTAATCAAAATTAAAATATTTATGTGTGTAAAATGAATTGTTTCACTTTATTTAGACTAAATATTGAATTTAGTGAAAGACTTCCAGAGAAATATTTACGATTGCTTAATTTTTTTATCAAAGCGACTAAGTGCAAATAACAAACTACAAATGTTAATGGTTGAATAAGATGGTCGATACATGAGCTATTACTTTCCTCTTCAAGCTATTCATTAGTGAGAGTTTGAATCCAACAGAAGTTTTTAACTCTTATAGGCCGCCTAAGTATTTTTACTACTGATTCTGATATAAATCTCCCAATTTTTCGGTTTCCTTAACCAAAATCACTGCCGAGTAGTTAGCGCTCTAGTTTAACATTTCTTATTTTCGAATCCAAACTTTTAGATATTCGAAATCCTGATGTAATGTGACCTAGTGAGCAAAAATTGTCATTGAGTAACAAACAAATCATCGATCACGAGTGCCTTTAACCACCATTTAGAAATTTGATTGTTTGAATTGATAGGTGCAATTGTTAATTGGATTGATAGGAGCAAAGTAGGTGACCCAAGACAATGGAACTAGGAAAAAATTAGGCTTGGAGCATGGTACAAAATGCAACAATGCAGAGGTGCCACATATCTGACAAGCTCAAGAAAAAGAAGAAGACAGGAGCAAAGCTTGATAGTTGCAAAGTTGATAGGTGCAAAGATTAATTGGTTTACTTGGATTCTACACAAAATGAGATTTCCTACTCAAGAAACTTGTTTATATCTATATGTCCAAGCGAAATTATTTTAATTTAAAAAAGTTAGTCACTTACTTTTTTAACGTAAAATGAAAGTTTATAACTGTAAATTTGTAAAATATATTTCCTGATGCTTTTCAGTCACATTAAATATAAGATATTTTAAAAGAGAAATTTAAGCTTTTATTTTTAAGTTAATATTTTTGTAAATCGTGCACTTTGAGTTATTATTAACAGTGTCAATTGTAAACTAAAATAAGAGGAATAAACTTTTATAAATGATTGACTAATTTTTATTTATTCCGATTTGCGCAAGCAGTCTAACAAAAATATTAAATCTGCAACCATGGTACGAAAAATGCTGCATTTTTCTCTTTTTCTAAACAACATTATGTTACATAATAGTAATACTATTATAAATAAAAGTTAATAATAGTAATAAATTAACTTTTATTTATGCACTAAGTAGTTTTATTAAATATGCAAATTCAATTTTAAGAATACAACAAACAACAATGATAGATCAATTATTAATTTTGATGAAATTTATTATGCATAAAACATTAAAACATGTTTTCTACGGAAAAGATGCTTTTATAATAATAAATTTTATGAAAACATAAATTATAAGAGTTTTTGTTTATATGATGCATTTTTGAAAAATGGTCTTTAAGTAGAATATTTATGGCTATTTCTCACTTATCGAAAATCTAATATTTTATCTAATTACAGAATAGCTAATTTTGAATTTAATATTATATGGTATACTTTTATTATTTATGTTATACATTAGTTTTTTTTATTATAGTTTACATTGCAAATCATTTTTTCATCATTTTTCATTAAAGAAAAATCCGGTTTTCATTATTATTGTTTTTCATTATTTTTTTATGAAAGCCATTTGTTATTGATTCTTGAGAGCCCTTTGGTGTTGTTTATTTTATAAATATCGATATTTTAAAGCATAATAAGAGTTTTTGACACTCAAAATGTAATTTCATAATAACAATTGGCTATGAAATAATTATTTTTTTAAATATAACAATATACAGAAGGCGTTGTTAATAATATTATACATTATCATTTTGAGCCAAAAAAATTTATGTTTAGTATATAAGGAAGTAGTAAAAATTTTAGAAATAATCTAGATAAAATATTTTTAAGATTCTTAGCTGGCACATAGATAACTCATTTGAGATTTAATTGGATTTAGTTTTCATTAAATTCAGAGCAGCAGTTTAAAAAAAATTTATTTTTTACTTTTATAAATATTTAATACTACAAAATCTTCACTTATATTTGACTTCGTTAGTAGTAAAGTAATTTATTCACTAAGTGCAACTACACAATTTTTTATTTATATAACATTGCATTTTCTTAAAATTTACTATAAATTTAATATTTAGTAAATTAAAGAAATGTGAAATTTTTTAAATAAACTTTTAATATTTTAGAAATACTTTTTAAGAGTTTTAAAAAATTAGTAACTATAAATTAGATTTAGTAAATTTCATAAGTTTTAGTTGGAAATTATTTTTATAAATTTCACCGAACTAATTTAGAGGAAACTATTTTTTAACATATGTGTATTTTGTTTTTAATGCTGCAAACTTAAGAAATTTAATTTCATTAGACAAACTGTCAAACAACCTTTATAATAATATAATTTCTATATTCTGAAAAAAGATTACCTCGTTTAAATTTTATAATCAGTTGTAAAACTTCATTAACTAAAGCATGAAGGTGAAAAAATTGCGAGAAAAGTAGTTTTAAAAGCAGTGAAACTTTCATTAAGCTAAAGTTAAGAAAAACAGAGAAATGTAAATTTCAAGGAAGTATTAAACTTCCCTTCTTTTACAACCGCAGATATAGCAGGGAATATTTCAAGAAACTGCTGGATCATAAACTCACGAACCCTTAAATTTGAAGTTGGTACTTATAAAATTCAGACCAACTTATGAAAATAACATACAGAAATTATAAAAATACGAAAACTTACTTTGTGAGATAATATATATATATATATATATATATATATATATATGTGTGTGTATCCCTTTCCATATTTTTATATACACTGGTTTAAAAATATGGAACACACAAAAACACACAAAAATTAAGAAAAAAAAACTTAAAAATGGCGATAATTCTCCAAAAATAAACCAATCTCGATGTCATTTGAATATACTGGTAAATAAAAGGAACTTAACAATATAACATTATGCAACATAATGGCTCTGCTTTTGGAATACATTTTTGCCAGGAGAATAAAAATAGATGTCTCAAAGCAATGCGGCAATTGTATCTGCGTGTCTTATTTTAAAAATCTTGTGTAGCGAAGTCGTAACTATGGCCTCCAGACATCATTTGACAGAACAGTTTTGGTTACGAGCTATTGGAAGAATAGAGGCAGAACTAAGTGAGATAGAAGTGGCTAGATGGTTGAATGTACGTCCATCTGCAATTCATAGATTTTGGCAACGATTCTTAACCACGGATTCGGCTACCAGAAAGTTCAGCCAAGGACGGCAACGCTCTACCACGAGTACCGATGACCAATATATGTCATTATGTGCATGAAGGAATAGAACTGCATTCCTTCTGAACTCAGATACTGCGATAACCTCCAGAAGGTTAGTATCCAGATCAATCATGCGTTAAAGGTTTCACGAAAGTGGTCCTTATGACCAATTATGCGAGTCTCGCTTACTCACACCTTGGCAGGAATGTTCGCAGGAAATGTCACGCCTGGGTGGGAGTGTTGCGTCCAGGGGACATCGACATATCCTTTGGGCGCGTAATCAATTGAGGACTGCTCTTTTACTAATAAGCAAATGTTTAGCCTCGAAAACTATAGTAGGCGCATTTAACTTTGGAGAAAAAATGGAACTCGTTTTTATCCATCAAGCATCCGTGTCTGTGTGTTTGGGATAGTATCTCTTTGGGTGAACAATCAGAGCTCTTTTCCCGTGGAAATATTAATGCTCATACCAAAAAAGATGGCATACTGGATGCTGAGGTGTATCCTTATGCCGTTGCAATAGGTGATGCTTTCGTGCTAGAAGAGGATAATGTGAAACCACACAGGGCTACTAGCGTTGATGCTTAACTTGAGCGTATGCTGTGAGAGCTTGTAACTTGGCCTTCACAAAATCGAGCATGTTTGGGACACTCTAGGATGTTTTGTAGCAGCTCTCAATCTTCCATCCTAGGACCCTACCCACGCTTTTAACTATTTTGGAAGAGCAATCACTCAAGTTTCGTATACAGTTAATAGACCACATAATTGAAAGCATCAAACTTCGCTGCATGTGCTAGGTTGCTTTTCGTGGAGATCATACACCATATTAAGTGTACTTTTCCTTTACCAAACTTACACCTTCCCTTTGTCCATTGTATACAAGTGTTAATTTTTATTAGACCATAATTGTCTGGTGATTTCTTTTATGCTGTTTTGCACTTTCCAATGTATTGTTTAATGTGTATAAGTTTCATTAATTATCACGCATAGTTTTTTGCCTTATAGTCATTTTTGTGATTTTTCCTTAATTTATGGTAACCAGTGTATATTATTTAGACATTATATATTTATATACATTATTTCAATATTTTATTCGTAAATGTAGAGTATTAAAATAGCAGTTTGAAGAGTAGCTCGAAGTTTTGTTTAATAAAATATAAATTTTAACGTTGAAATTGGTTTCTTTAAGATGACCTTTTTTACAAAATAAATCAAAATATTGTTGGTAATATAATATATATTTGATATGAGATATTTAAACCAAATAAAATATTTTTGCTTTCTTATTCTATAAATTAATCACTCTATAAGACAAATTTAATTTAATTAATCTTATCTATAAATTACTAAAATAGATTCGTATTTCTCTCATAAGATTTTTACTGACAACTCAGTTATTCGATCTTCTTTTTGTTAATCTAACAAGTACGTTCTTTCGGCAACATTTCAATCTTTAAAATACGAAAAAAATGAGGATTTTTAAGATATTTGATATTCAGTTGTTGAATTCTTTTGTTTATTTATGTAATTTATTTTACAAAGCAGTTTAAGGAAAGATTTCAGGCCTGTAAAATAAAATTAAAATATTTTATAAGCTTTTCTTAAAAACTGTCAAATTACAACTTTTAATAGATTTTTTTTAAAAACAGTAATAAATACGATTTTTACAAATTTTTATTTAATGAGGTTATCGTTTAGTATTCAATTTTCTTTTATGAATGGGAGAGTTTTCCTTTTGTTAAAAATCTTATCCAGAGAATATTTGCTAATTCAATCAAATATGAAGTAATGATGGTTTTATTTCAAAAGTACTCTGACTATGCTCTATAAAATTATCATATTATTGTCCATAGTTCAATCGTGTTTTTTCTCAAATTGCGTGCATCATGAGAAGTAAATGATGTTATTTATTAATGGTTTATTATATTTTAGAAGTTTCTACATTAATTTTTCAATACAATCAAGTCTATAGTCATGGTTGCCTAGTGAGATAAAATTGTTTTGTTCTAAACTCAACAATCATTTTCATCGTAATGAGACTTAGTTCAAAAGGAAATCATAGTTTAAAGTAGATTACAAACCACTAAGAGTACACACTCTTGGAATGGGAATTGAACACTAAATCCTTTAAAACAAAGAATATATTCTAATGTTGTGGCTGTTAACTTGGTGGGGGAGTTACGCAATCGTGTTTGCATTAGCAGGTCTCAAGATCGAAACTAAAGTAATCAGAAGATTTTGGATTTATTGATGGTGAACGAGGTACACAAAAATGGTTATGGTCATATTATCCTCAAAGTAAAATAAAACTGCAGGAAAAAGTGTGTTTAAGTCTGTGGATCTTCTACTTGTTCTAACTTTTAAATTACCAAAACTAAATTTCAGGTTAATCATGGTATATCCAATGAGTGTTTCCTATATAAACACCGATAAACTGCATCTTTTGTGATGCCAAAAGTCTTAAAAACATGCCGTCTTTAGAAAACGAAAATAATCAAGTGTAATGTTAATAAATGTATATGAACTTTACATTCAGAGAGAGCACTAAATTTTGCTATGCATAAATATTACAAGCATTTGCTTACAGCTATTTCTAATAATATCATTAGTTTGACCTTGTATTTTCATTTCATTGAACAAATGATAATGCTACTAAATTGCTTCCTTTAAAATCTGATTTAGCAAACAATTAACATAATAGTGAGTTAAAAATTAAATATTATACTAGAGACTGACCTTTTCAAGAATTTTCCTCAACAATTTCAGTAATTTATATGTAGACACTGTTTACTTATTACATTCTTGTTTTCAAAATGATATCAAGAAAAAAAGTAACAAGACTTAGATTATTAAAAGAGAGAAATTTTACACATTTTCAATGGATAAAAATATTTTGAATCTATCAAGCAAGAAAAAAATTGCACCTTATGTATTTAAATGAGGTTAGTAATTTTTTAATTACTTAAAATGCATTATATTGCCTAAAAGAGATAATAGAGACAAAATTGTTGTTAAATTTTAACTGATAAATATTTCTCTTATATATCATTTATTTATTCATTATATATATCATTTATTTATTCTTTTAGAAATCTCCAGTAAATTAAATAATGTAATATATAAGAAAACTTTATGAATCAAACATACTTCTCAAGAGATACAACTAAAAGCATACATAAGAAGTATAACTATGAAAAATAATTTTCTATACAACATCAAAGCCTAAAGATTTGTGTCTGTGTATACATTTTATCATGATTTTTTATCCAGAAAAATTATAATTCACAATATATCTTTCTGATTTTTCCAACAGATGATCCCTTGGGCTGTAATGCCTACTAGGAAGCGTCGGCATGTGTTGAATAACCAAAAGTCTTTTCTTTTTCTTTCAAAAAACAGCTTCATGAGAAGCTGTAAACTAACTTCCGCAACC
Organism: Latrodectus geometricus; assembly: GCA_026290005.1. Taxonomy (NCBI): domain Eukaryota; kingdom Metazoa; phylum Arthropoda; class Arachnida; order Araneae; family Theridiidae; genus Latrodectus; species Latrodectus geometricus. Next base: position 7,296 of record JAPDSC010035650.1, read on the forward strand.
TTAATGTTATGCGACCTGTGTCCAAAATAAATGCCACTGCGGTTATAGTAACTTTTGACATAACATCTAGCATGTCTGGAGAACTATTAGACTATATTGCGTTACCTAATAGCTCAGGGAATGCTTGGTGGAACTTTTCATTTCCTGAGAATTCCTGAGTATTCCTAATTTTATGGATGAACAACTAACAAAAACTATTGCTCGTGCAGATAAAACCTTTGAGGCCGACGTGTCTTCACAAAATAAGAAAACATGAATTGAAGAATTAGAAATAGGTTCTTTGATATTCGGGGTAGAAATTACCTCTAGATGAACCACGCTTGGAGAACAGCGCACTATTAGATCACCTCCTCTCTAGATAAGATAAAGATTAAAAAAAAGCTTTCCTAGAAACTGATAATAAAGATGTACTGGGAGTTAAAACTCTTCATTGGCGAGTTGAGTATCCCAAGTAAAAATTTGAGAAAAGACAATTTCTGTCAAAAGAGAAAGGTAAGGCCTCAAAGACTACCTGATAGAAAAGACAGTTGAATGTAAAACTTACAGTTATCAATTTGGTTGTGCTTTTAAATGAATATTCAGAAAATTATCTATTGGAGAAACCAGATTTTGTCTGGGAACTTCTTAACAATAACGGGGCTATTTTTCTAAATTTTTATCTTCTAAATTAAAAATTTTGAAGATAAGTATATCTTATCATCAAATATGTAAATCTGGAAATCTCTAAGTAGTGGAAGAAGACTGTATGTGAAATTAACTCATGGCAGAAGCAGCAACTGTTGATGGGCTAAGAAATAAAGTTTTTAAAAACTCAAAATCTTTGAAAAATAATCTTTGGTCTATTGCAAACTTTCTCTCTGAACCTTAAAGAAATATTGAACAAAATTTAAACACAGAATGGTAGACTTATATGAAGTTAATGGCATATTCTTCACTTGAAGAATGGCTCATTAGGATAGCCCATTGTTTTTAATATGCTGAAATTGATGCAGCTACACTTGGTTGCAAGAGGACATCGATTTTATATTGGAAATCAAGAGCAGGCTTAAGTTATTAAGAAACCTTCTAAGGATGATGGCTATTAACGTTATGATGGTGGCCTTGAAAGAACTAGTAAGTTTACGGTTTCAAAAATTTTAATAGAACCAATGTTCTTTTAAATAATGATATTAAAGATCTACTTATTGCTGAATTTATTTATATAGAACTTATTGTGGAGAAAATCAGTCTCAATGTAGAGGGAAATGACACAGAAATGACCTACCTCTCAAATGAAGAGAAGATGCCTCTGAACCTGTTCGGATAAACTGATGGAGGTTTGTAATTATAATAAACTGATGAAAGTTTCTACAGAAAATTCATTGTTAGCAATATCGGAATAGTCTGCAATGTTCTTATGTGGCCTATGGAATTACAGATACTAATAAAAGAGGTCAGAATTCTTTATAGAATTTATTATCAAACATAATTTATATATTCTAAATATAGGAATCTCACCCACTTTCATTACTTCTAACAGATTAATGTAATCGACATTACTATTTAAAAATCTGTAAAAACAAAAAAAGGTTTATGGCAGATTGTTGTGTAAGAAACATAAAAATATGCACTTTGAAATTAACTATAGTTTAAAGATAGACCATAAAGAACTATTCTAGATTCTTATAACAACGATTTCTTAGTTCGGATGAAGAGAAAAAATCAAACTGGTTTACTCTCTCACTAATGAAAATGCAAACATTGGGAAGCTTATATGAAGCATATATATAAAAAATTGTTAAATGCGATAAATACAAAAAAGGTCTTATCACTTATAATAAAAACATTAGGAAATGTAAACAAGGCTCCTGAAAGAAACTCCATGAAGAGAGGTTTTATCTTTAAATGAGCTATACCTCAAAAACTCTTTACAGGGGATGAACGAAAATTGATCGGAACCTTAAAGAATGAGGACAACTATCCTGATTATATACAGCTATTCTAGTATTGGAAAGGGGATTATATAAATTAGGTGAAAAACTCATTTTTTAAGACTAATTTAGCAATAATAGAGAACATATCATTGGCTCGTTGAAAAAAGCTGATAGAAATCCCTGGAGCTATTCTAAAACTATTTTCATCTACAATATTGTTACGAGGGCTGTCGCCTCTTTTAAACCACTCTAAATCTCTGGATCTGGTGGAATAATGTCCATTATAAGCCAAAATGCTGAGAATCTTTATTATTCTAATTATGATTGTTATAGCTCCAGTTCTGATTATATATAGTTATTATTGTATTTGGATATATTCCTATAATATGACATAAGGCTAGGATTGTTTTCATTCCTAAGTTTTGCAAAGATAACCAGGATGAATCTTCTAGGTCTATCACTCTCTCTTCATTCTTTCTCAAAATTATGGAGAAAATTATTGATAGGCATGTCTCCAGAGAGTATTTGGGAAATAATTGTCCCTTATATTACCAACAATTTGCTTATCAACTTAAATAACTGCAGAAACAGCTTTACATTAGCTTGTTTCTAAGGTTAACTTTCTGGCTATAAGGAAGTTGCTTTGGCTACTTTTCTATATGTTTTTAATACTTCACATCTATCCATTCTTGAAGCTTTATTGAACTTGCGGTTAAATCATATTTTTTGTAACTGAATTCAGAACATGTTTTTGAATAGAATCATCCAAATCACTATCTTTGGAGAATCATTTGAAAAAAGATTACAAGTGGTTAATCTCAAGGGTGTGTATTTTATCACTGTTACTTTAGAACCTGAAGTGAATTTATTTATTAATCACTTGAATAATAAAATGTTATCAAGAAGACATTTTCATATTCATCTTAGTCCAAGACTTTAACATAACTTGTCAATTGAGGCAAAATGCATTACGTTATGTAAGTAATTGGTTCAAAACGAAGGATATGAAGGATATGAAATTAATCCTCAGAAGACCAACCTCATACCTTTTAGTCACAAAAGAAAATGGTGTGGATTTTTTGTCTCAGAACTTCCGAATGTCAGACCGTGCCCAGAATCAATATGGCCTCTGAAGCGAAGTTGCTATTGTACCAGCATGCATATTTCCACGTACCTAGTCCAGTGTTGGACTATACCAGTTAGTGAAAACAGCCGAGTGGAAATCTTCATTACTTATAAATAGGGATCAAGTAGTAGAACCCATATAACTTAACTTGTCAGACCCAGAGGTATCATATTTCACTTGGAAAAAATAATATCAAATTAATATAAATAAAAAATATTTTTAAGCTTTTTACATTAACCTTAAAAATTATTCCTACAAAACCCTATGTCTAAAACTATATATATTTACTATCTTATAAATGGTATAATTAATAACTTATATTAAAAGTTCCAATAACTTTCTTATTTAATAAATTTGCCATTAAGATTACGCCATTATATCTTTTAGTCTGGTTACAAAATTATTGCGGTGAACACAGTTTTAAGCAATTTTAAAATCTCAAATTGTTATTTTTGTCACCATATAAACATCCCTAATCAAAAATTTATGTCCTTAGTCTGATAAATTTGCTTAGTAATATTAACGTTTAAAAAAAACTTGTACAACAAAATAGTTGAATATTCGAAACATCATTGACCAAAGATATCTATTTTCGTATCAATAGTCAAATATTACCAATTTATTAGCAATTCATTTTTAAGAAAACTTTCCCAGTAAAGCGAATTAAGCCCTTTTAGCAAACAAATATCAAAGATTCGTAAGAAGTAAGATCTGTAAACAAAAAAGTGCGTATGATAAAAAGACGAGTAAACAGTACTTTTTATTTCAGATATTAAAAAAATTATCTTTTACAATATTTGTAGAAAAATTCTTTACAAATATCTTTGTGACAGAATAAAGAAAGATTAGCTTCAAAACATGTTTTTTTAGTTACGAAGATCACATAATCTCTAAAGAGATAAAGAAACAAAAGTTTTGAATCACGATGATATGTATCAAAAAAGAGTTTCTTTTACCATTTGTTGGTACTTTTTCTTATTTTATTTTTTTCTTTTCCTTTTTGTTTATTGTTGAGAAGATTTCTCCTTGAATAATTCCAGGTATTCTTGAAACTTTTTTCTTTATAGCTTTAATTTTTAAAGATATTTACTATTTTCATTCATGGGGAATATTTTGTTAAATGAACTCTTTGCGTAAAATGATTTTCTTTGTAATAATGAAAATTTTATAATGCATGCAACAAAAGAGAAGGGGTTACATACTGTTGTAATATTTCTGCAATCACATTCTAACATTTGTTATACAAGTTAAGAATGAGATTTAGTCTCGCGTGATGCTTATATGAAATGAAGAACTTCTTTTGATTCTTTAGTTTAAATAACAGAGCCAATATATATTTAGAACTTATGAAAGTGCAATATATGAATTATATTATAATTTCCAATACGTTTTAAAAACTTTGCATACACTTATATTTATAAATGTAATTATATATGTAATTACATTAATTTAGGAGAAATAATTAGATTGATATTCAAATTAAAATATTTTACAATAATTATTTTTAAAAGTTATTATTTGAATAGAGTTATAATGAGCAGAAAAATTAAAACAAATGAAATAGTGTTTCGACGTAATCAAAATCAGTCTCAATTCTTGCTACTAAGAAGATTTCGTAATTAAAGTGTGTTGTACTATAAAATATTTTATGAAATTGAAGTTTCCAATAAGTATAGTTTCTAATCTTTAATTATATAAATTTATCTCAAAAGGGAACGAAAATCAAATAAAAAGATTACATATTAAACTATACAATTTAATTTACTAAGAATAGAAGTCCTAAACAACGAGCAGAAACAAACAAATAAGATAATATACTGCACAAAAAATTCCTTTAAAAACAATAGTTAAAAGTTTTTTTAGTTTGTTTGAGGTCAATAAGACTTTAAAGTAAACAAATTTCAACTTTCAGAGTAAAAAAATTAATTAAATAATACTAAAACACTTAAAAATGAAATAGTACCTCTAAAAAATATAGCATTATTACAAGCTTTTAATTACTCGATATTCATTTCTTGTATATAAAAATACATTAAGGGCTTACAATACAATAAAAAGATCAGAAATAGGTTTATTCCATAAATTATAATAAAAATTATAATTTAACAAATTCACTTCCACATTATTGCAATTTAATATTTATCATGTACTTAAAACATCATCATTCCATAATATGCTTAAAAGTCTTCTGTAAATTTAATGTCAATGGAATATTTTATTAATTTGTATTGAACGTAATTTATAAACGATAAAAATATGTTGACTCTATAAATTAATAAAAATAATAAGTTCACAAATTTATTTCTACATTATAGAACCTTAATATTTATAATGCACTTAGAACAACATCATTTCATACTATATAACTACAATAACAATTATTTTCCTCTAAATAAAAGAGATTCCTCAGATAAATCAAACATTTGGATTAAAACTCAAAATTTAGAAAACAAAATTCAAAGTAAATAAAACAATATATGAATAAAGCAAAACAAAACAGACAAGCACAAAAGCAAATAACATTTAAAAGTTTTCCTTAATCAAGGTTTTCAAAATGAAAACAATTTATAGACAAAGAAGCCTTGAAATTTAATTGACATTTTATGCATTAACTATTTTCTTATGATTTCAGATTGATTGATTGATTGACTGTGTGGGGAGACCCCGGACTGTACCATGTGGTTAACGGGTAGTCTTCCCCACACCTAGAGCCCTCTAGACCTCTAAGAGGTGCATGGGAGCATCTGCATCGCTGCAATATTTAATATAAAAAAATAATAATAAAATAAAAAATAAAAAAAAACAATTGAAGGTAACAAATTGGAGGCAGATTGCCTTAGTTCAGGTAAAGGGGCTTCAAGTCCTAATTGGTTATATGCCATAACATTGGAGAGCATGAGGGGAAACAAAACCAAATTACAAGGTGAGGAGAAAAAGAAAGTCCGTGTATGCAGAATAACACCCAAGTGGGCTGCCGGTTGGAAGCTGAGGAACAGAGGCGAGTTCTTTTGGGCTGTCCCTGTATGTTGTTATTATTTTTGATGCTTCATGAATAGAACTGATGTTGCTACCATTCATTGCCCGAGTCCTCGGTTTGGTTACCCGCGTCATCAGCATCAGTAGAAGGAGTTAGTCTCAGGTCACGGCAGAGCTTCAGTCCTCTTCCAGTCATATAGAACATGAGCTTGGTGAGAAGTTGTCGGCGATGGCGATCCCCGAGGCAAAACTTGAGAAAAGCGGTGTTATTTTTTTTTTTTGTGCATGCTTCTTTAGGTGATAGGGGGCTGTTTCCGAGCACTCTAAAATATAGTGAAGTGGGTCACCTTGGGCTCCACAGAGGCAATAGGAGGAAGTTGCTCTTTGAATTTTGAAGAAGTACTGTGGGAATGAGCCGTGAAATGTGAGGAGTTGATTCAGGTAAGGATTACAATATGTATGCTGATTGGTGACTCCTGGGAGAAAGGTTTTGGTAACTCGACCAGTTGTAGCATTATCCCACAGTTGCTGCCAGTTGCTGATAGTAAATTTCTTCAGTTGCCCAGTGAGTGACGATCTTGGGAAAGGGATAATCAGCGCCTCGGTATCATCAATTATCGTGGCTTCCTTAGCTGCCTTGTCTGCACTTTCATTACCAGTGTCACCTTGATGGGCTTTTATCCAGCTCAATTTAATTTGTGATGGTGAACTTGCTAATTTGTTTTGAATTGGGTGGTTGATCGGGGACTTATGTAGTGGATCAAGAAGTGCATACAAGACTGATGCGCTGTCTGACCAGATAGTTGCCGGGGTGAAATTCTGGAGATCTATGGTGGTGATGGCTTGGGTAATGGCAATTGCTTCCGGTTGGAAAACCGAGTTCCGGTCCCTTAATTTGAATTTCGCCTTGTAGATCATGTGATTGTCGTAGTAGACTACAAATGCTGATCCTGTTTTCCCTTCAATTCGTGAGCCATCTGTATAGATGTTATAAGGTGTGGGTTTTGCCCCTAATTGGCTGCTGATTTTGGAGGACTGCAGAGAAGGTAAGTTGTAGATGAGAATACCCTTCAGTCTTTTCGATGGATGTTCACAGTATTTGTGCACAGGTCAGAAGCAACGAAAGTGTGCCCTTCAGTTGTGATTGTTTCTCCTAGCTGCAGAACTTTCATTTTGAGGGCTATTTGAGTGCAGGTGAGATGGAGAGGTTGTAATCCTGCCAAGATGTTAAGCGCAGTAGTGGACGTGGTCTTATAGCTTCTGGTGATAAGCAGGGTGAAATAACGTTGCAGGCTGTTCAATTGTCGCTGTTTTCTGACTGTCATGGGAAAGGTCCACAGGGAGGAGTCATATGTTGCCATTTTTTCGGTGACAGAGAGATAAATAGCCTTGGTAATTTTGCCTTTAACGCCCCAGTCTCTTGTTATCATGTATCGGAACCGCTTAACGATCGGAACCATTTTCTTCTATAGTGTTCTGATGTGCTCTAGAAAGGACATTTTCTTATCAGCATTATGATTTCAGATTAGACTTACACAATTAAAAAAAATTTAAACTGTTGTTTGTTAGGCACTTTGAAATAGATCTAAAGTTATTTTTTCATTTAGCTTCACCACTTCCACTGAAATATTACGCGAAAAAAAAAAAGATTTTTATGCCTATGGAGGATCATTCTCGAAATATAAAGGATAGTGCAAATTTATTTCTTCATGCAATTGAAAATGTTTCTTTCCTTGAGATATTAGGAGAAATGTTGTTAGTGCATGCAATATTTTTTGTGTGCAAATTATTTTTATTTAAAAAATTCTTTATCTTCATAATTGAATCCTCCATCCGTGTGAGGAAAATAGTCCCGTAGGAGATGAAAAATTCATAATTCTAACCAACTCCCCGGCAATACAGTCCATGTTGGATGATGGAATCCCTACAATTTGACTCCAAAGCAATCTGTCTTGTTCTTTAGCTTTTCAATGTGTTATTTTCCAATTCTTGAGGTCCTTTTCAACTTTTTTTTTAGCCATTTTTCCTTAGTCTTCTTCGTTTTATGTGACCATGAGACAGACCTTTAAAAAGAAATTTTTTACATATTTTGTCATTCATTCTCTCCGTGTGTATCAAACTTTGTTGATTTTTTATATTATATGATTTATAACATCTTTTTCGTTAAGCAGTTTTTGCATTCTATAGTTTTATTGTTTCCTCCAAGCATCACTATCTTTGACTGGTCCAAATATGTCTCTTAAAAACTTCCTTATCCCAGGTTATTACAATTTTTTTGATGTTCTTATTTTAAAATCCATATCTCTGCTCCATAAGAAACAGCTGTCCTGGCAATTTCAATTTAATTTAAATCTAGAAGAAATTTACATCTCCAATTATCGTTTCAGCACTTCGTAGTGGACTGATGTAAGAAATAAGGTAACCTAAACTATATAAATATCCCTCATGTGCATTGCTTTGCGGGAAGATTTTTCATTGATAATAGTCTGTAATCACATTTAATAAGAATTTGATTCTTAAGAATTTGAAAACATGGAAATTTCCCAAGCATCCACCTCAAAATGGGAAATCAAAGTAGGAGTGCAACAATCAAATAGTAGCTGGAATTCAACTACTGACCCTTTTCACCGATATGTTTTGTCTTACCGTTGCACCAATTCAGTCTGTTCATTTTGACATCGCATTCTGTATTGCCTAACCATATAAACCAATTTAATATTCACTACTTAACACACAGGAAAAGTTTTTCACAGACAAATGGCCGTATTCACATGTTATAATAGAAGAAACCTGAAAATTCCCAGGTACTTACTCCGACAGACGTGCGTACAGAAGGTAGAAATTATATATTATTTAAATACATTTCGAAGTAATGAGATCGTAATCATTATTTTTATCCAGTGAAACAAGCAGACTAATTTAGTTTTTCCCAGAATTTCAATTAATATAAGATATCGTTTTGAAATTGCTTTAATTGGGTATATTACATAAGGAACAAATGCCTAAGAATAACTACAAAAATAACTGAATGAGTTAGTTTTAAATTTAAATGAACTGTATCTTAAAGTTTCAAAACATTAATCTATACTTTTTTAAATTTCATATCTTATTTAATTATCCAATGAGTAAATTGAGTATTTAGAAAAATTTATTTAAGCGTTTATATAAAAATAAAAAGAATTGTTATAAAATACAATTAAGAATTAAATTGTATCACAAACGCTCGTGAGAGTACTAGCTTTTAATTTCAAAGAACATTTTAATGAATGGAATTGAAATTGTGAAATATAAAAATCTTTCTATTTACACTAACCTTACTCAAAAAGATGCCTGAAAGTTTCGTAAACATACTAAATTCTATAAATATGAATACGCAATTTTAATTTTGTAAATTTTTTAGAAAAAGGTTTTTTTGAAAAGCATTTTATATTTTGAATGAAAGTAGTTTCATGACCTTTATCAAAAATTACCTTAGTTCTTAGAAATTAATTTAAATAATGTCAAACACACTACCAGCAAAATCTTCAAAAGAATACTTTCTCTTCATTCCAATTTTTATCATAAAAAGTTCCAAAATCATAACTAGCTCCGAAAAAATTTGCTTTCATCGAGCTGACCTTGTAAAGATAGCCACCGTGACGATAAGATCGTAGGTTCTATAAATGATCTAATAGAACAATCCTCTGATACAATAACATATACTCGTTAAATGTCTTTTGGAGTTCAATGCCCATCCGCTGGTGTGGAGTGACATGGAAAAGAAGATGCCAATTTAGATATATACCTCGACAATTAATTTACATTTAAAATTACTAAACTATTGATGATGTAAACAGAAACAAGACAAAACCGAATACATATGAAATAATTTAATGAAAATTAATAGTGACTTAATTTGTCAGGTAGAGGTTTCATAAAAGATTTGATTCTAGTATAAAATGATTAAGATCTCATTACTTCGAAACATAAATAATAAATAAAATTTTAAAATATTTTGTGCAAATAGTTATTATATAAATATAAAAGCATTAAAAATTTTTTCAAAATTAATTAGTATACTCTCATTATTACTGGCACCAATGAGACCTTAGCTATCAAAATCATTCTAACATTTTCACTATTTTCTGTATATATATATTATGTATAATTACTCATAAGAATGTAATTTTAAGTAATATTAGCACTTTTTTCTTATAAAATTATCATGAAAATCTACTTTCACAATTATTTATTAGTTAGTTATGAATTTAATTTTCTTAACCTAGGCTCTATTTTAATCAATGTATACATGAACTTTATAAATTAGCACTTTTTTCTTATAAAATTATCATGAAAATCTACTTTCACAATTATTTATTAGTTAGTTATGAATTTAATTTTCTTAACCTAGGCTCTATTTTAATCAATGTATACATGAACTTTATAAATTTTGGTACAAATATAAGTACAATTGTTGGTAATACTTAATTTTTATAATACTAAATACACTGACTAATGAATTAGAAATTTTTGAGATTTTCTTCTAAATACTTCTTAGAGTGGAACTATGCCATTTTTCATGTCCTGAGTTACACATGGATAGAATGCTAACATAAATAAGATGTACGAGTTTATTTCTATATAACAGCCAAAATTGAAACCAAATTTGGATGAAACCGAGCTTGACTATAATTTAAAAGACGCCAGATCTTCCAATAGTTGAAAAAGAGCTTATTGGTGATATATTTTAGCATGCGTTTGAATTTTGAAAGCAGTAAATCTCACCAGGAAATCAAAAGCAGTCATTTTGAAGGTTTTCAAAAATTGGAATCAGAATCCATAATTTTTGCCTAAAGTGTAACTTTCGTTCGAATTCAGTTTTCCAAGAATGCGATTAGTAAAATCTCTGACTAATTGTATAATAGAATAAGGGTTCTACTTTGTTACAATTGACGAAAAACGTTAACCAAGGCACATCCAAACAGATTTTTGCTCGAACTAACTCCAAAAGCAATTATTTACTGATTACTGATCGCAGAGAATTGAAATGGATGGGAGTGCATATCTGGGTGCAATATGAAAACTACTCAAATCTGCAAGAAATGCAAAAATTAGTTTGGAGTGTAACAGAAAAAAAAACCGTAATTCAGCTGAGGATCGGAAGCAGATATTGTAGTCGACAGAATCACACGACTTATTTTGAACTGATAGAAGACATTTAACTTGGCAATAATCTATCCAAGCCTTAATCCATTATGCAATACTTGATCTTGCCAGAGTCTGGTAGGAGTACCATCATACTGGAAATGTTCTGGTGGCAAGGAAAAGGTGTCATGTGGTTTCTCGGGGGTAAACAAACAGCAATGAAATATCTAAATATACTGGCAGATTAAGAGTACCATGAAATGAAGAATATTTTTACCTTAATAACAACGGATTTTTCGTTGAAGATAATTCAACTATATATCACGCCATATGTATTCAAAATTGTTTCCCTAAGTATTTATGATTTTCAAAACATTCTCTGACCATCTCAGAGGCTAGATCTTAACCCAATAATATATATATATATATATATATATATATATATATATATATATATATATATATATATATATATATATATATATATATATATATATATGTCGAAAAGCTGCATTTGACATTTGACAGTATTTTCTTCTGTCATCAAACTTTCAAGTCAATGCATGGTATTGTCTGAACATAAAGTACTCCAACAGCATGTAAACTTGAAATTTGAATGAACAAGAGCAACTAAAAGGAGATTCAGTAAAATATTAAACTTCGATTTCTAATTTATTCGCCAGTAGCCGTAGAAGTAGATTGATGTAAACATTTCTGGAAAATCTGTGTTTTCATCTATCCTTAGAACATGGATTTATCATAAACATTGTTCTTACATTCATTTAAGCAATTTTTATCTTTAGCATAGTCTTCTTGCCAATGATTTCCCTATTACTTTCTTTAAACTTTACATTAAATTCTAAATAAAAATTGATATAATTATGTAAAATTAATCTTAATTCATGTTTTTCTTAAGGAAATTTCAAGATGAGTTATGCATTCCACTAATTTTCCTCGTTATTAAACTTAATACACTTTATGAAACAAATTTACCAAAACATAGTACAATAATTTGTAAAAATGTTGTGTATAAATATTTATGTTTTTATGACTCTTTTGGGTAATAAAATTACAGTTGCCCTAGAAGTCTCTTTTCCATCCATTTATTGTGATAAAATACTGCCTTCTCATAAATATCATTTTTATATTTATATGATCCGCCAGTCGTAATCTATTTAAATGTTTCCTCCCAGCACATTGCGATCAAACTTCAAGAGAGTGAAATCGTAAGAAATGCTTTTGCTACTGATGAATCATCATTTCTGAATCGCATTTATATTTTTTAATCTGGCAGCTTTTTTATCTGGTTCCCAGTAAATATGATACTGTTATGAATACTAAAAAGCATATTTCATATGGAAAAAATATTTCATTTTTAGATAAGAATCATCCAATAAATTACATTTGAATTATTATTTACTTACAATAACAGATTTTTATTTATCTTCGGGAATTGAAGTCTTATAATAATAATAATAATAATAATAATAATAATATATCTATATTGAGTTATAGTATTTTTTAATTATTTCTGATTTTGTACCATTTTTGTACTGAAAGTGAGCAACATCATATTGTAAAAATTTTGAAATATAACTTTTAAAACTTTTGAAATTATTGAATTTTAAACTATTTTATTTTATTGTGTTTTATGCAAATAAGTGTCAATAATTTATAAAAGAACTAGTATAAGTTTGAATTTACATATGGATCATAATTTTATTCCCAACTCATATAAAAAAACTTTTATCAGATAATATTCAGACTTATAAAGTGTGTGAGTTATTTTATTGTTGTCAGCTATACATATTGATAAATATATTTATATGAAAATTATTAGATTAAAACAATAAAATTTTTGTAATTTTATACACTTATTTCTTAGATTTCAAATACTTATTAATAATTAAAGTGTTATTTTATTATTTTAATGTATTTTTCGTGATACGGATTATTTTCATTTAGTTTCTTCTACATTTCTTTTCAATCGAAAAAGCTATCAATTTAACGACTAGTATTTAAACACATTTTCTTTAATTTTCTTCAGACAGCCTCTAAATTTTCCGTAGAATTTTTTGTATATCCCTTTTGTATTCTTTAATAAATTTTAAACTTTGAGAACTTCTGCATTGTTGAACAATACAGTTTCAATTGTTTTACTAAAAAATAATGAAAGCATTAATTTCGTAAAATTTTGCATTGCAACAATGTATTTTTTATATAATGATTCTAATAAACTTTTTATGACCTATAAAAAGTTATCTACCAAAATCCTTCAGTTATTAATAAATTTTCTAAAATGTACATAAACTGCGTAATGCCTAGGAGAACCTACAAAGTGTAAATTTATTTATTATAAATTGCATAACTAATCAATAATAAATGTACATCAGTGAACTTATTTAAATTAAATTCTTTGATCAGAAATGATTAAGAGAAAAAAATTCTTATGTATATACGAACATGTTTTCATAAAAAACATGTAAAATATATTGAAATCTCTTTACTTAAAAATGTTAAAAGATGTGAACAAGAGATGATATGAAATATATTTGTGGGACATAAGTTTTTACACATTTAACTACATATGTGGAATATAATATAACATAAGTTTGTGTTCGATTTTTGAGAAATAAATTTTTTCGAAAGTCAATAGCTTATAAATAAATTTTAAAAGAAAAAATATATCATATGAAAGCACATTATTTAAAAATATATAATATTTCTTATCCACATACGTCATACCAGAAACTAGACATGAAATAATAATAAATAGGTTATGAAACTTTTTACCCTTAATTTAAACTACAGATTATTCACATTTATCTATCCGCACACGCATACACAAAATGTTTGTGTGTGTATGTTATGTTGATTAATTTTTATTTAGAATTTGTATACGTTAAACTGACAAACAAATAACCGAAAATTAAATTTTATTGATTCCCGTTTTGGAAAAATCAAAGAATTATTAGTTTTTTTTCTTAAAAAAGATAGTTTTTTTTTATTCATTGAGTAATTTTACTGCAATAAATAACTGAATTTATTTTGAAATTTATTTTTATTGTATTTCTTATGTAACATGATGTTTTATTTTTACATTCTAAATAACAAAATGAATTTAATTTTCAGTTCTAACAAGTTACGTCAATCTTCTATATCAAAGTTATAAGGCAAAGGAGTTAAACTCAATATTGCATAGTTAAATCTGAATAGTGAAACTCACTTATACAAAGTTAAACTCGCTCATAGAAGCGATAAATTTTCCATCAAAAATCGTGTTCTATATGAAAATTTATTTTACACTTCGGAGAACGAGATTTAAACGACAGCGCATAACATTTTACTCCAAAAGCTATTACAATGTCATTTTGCTAAAAGCGGCTGAAACTTCCTGAATCAATCGATGGAGATTTTCCACAAGACTCGGTGAAATATTAAAATATTTCCTCCATACGCAGACAGAGTAACCGAGTTTTCGTTACTTTGATAGTAAGTAGAGCGAGAGAGTAAAGAGCCATTAATCTTTCGGGTGGACTCCATGATGGGGAGAAAATTGAATTTCTGAGCACTGGGACAATTCCTTAGCTGTTCGTCTTTCAGATTTAAGGCTTCAGGTTGTGCACTCTTTTGAGTCTCAATGCTACTAATGCATATAGAAAATCACATTGTGAAGTGCTGTAACTAGATAATTGAAAAGATAAAAATGATTGAGTGTCCTTACGATTAAAATATAAGTTTTACACGAATTGGAGGATAAATGAAGCAAATAATTTAAAAAAATAAATATTTTAATGAAATTTAGGTTCAACAAATCACTCATTTAAGAGGATTACTGAACTGGATGATTATATCACAAAAGATACTTGATCCATGTTAAGGTAATATTATTTAGTGACCATACTTACTTCTCGGTAGAAGCCCTTTAGTAAATGGTGTGACGCTATGCACAGAAATGTTTGCCTAGTCATGCGTCAATCATGTTTATAAAATTATTAGGCAGTTGAATTTGATTAGTTGCTCCAATAGGGAAACATTGACAGCCCGAAATATATTTCAATAACGAATTTAATTTTTGATGACGAATTTCAATAAGGAATTCCAATTTCAACGGTAGATGACAATCTCCGAGTTGAGAAAGGTAACATTCTCATGATAGCAAGGTAAATGGTTCAATACCTCACCCAGCCAAAGATCCATCGTGTTCATTAATGATGACCTGAGAACATAAAATAGTTTATTGTACTCCCTTTTATATAAGGAGGATGAGGTGCTAACATCGTTACTGGAGTATGATTCTATATTACTAATAAATTAATCGTGTTTACTTCCATTACAGTGGGCAAAAACAGGCAGTTGAAAAAAAAAATGCATCGCAAACAAATATACACATCTTTATAAATTCGTAATGATGTTTTGTAATCTTTCTTATTTTCCAAAATTATATAAATTTGTTTTGTTTGCTATATTAAATAATTACAAAAAGAAAATTATATATATTATATGAAAAAAAATAAAATGACTTATAAAAAATTAAAAAAGTTATGGCAATTTCACAACGAAATTAAATGCAATGCAAACTTTTATTGATTTGATGAATATTAGTATGAAAAAACTTATATGTTAGCTGTGCATAATAAATTTGGAGAAATTAATGTAAAACCATTTGTAACAAGAATAAAATATTCATTTTTCCAATCTTTACTTATAAGTCACATTACAATTTGAAAGAAAGCGCTGTCGTTCAAATTTTAAATTGCTTAATTTACCTAAAAATTTATTAAATACCTGCAAATATATATAATGTATTGCTTAAAAACTTACATCACACACACACACACACACTCACAATCAGTCATTTTTATATCATTAAGTTAAAAGGAACTTGTTATAAAGAGGAACTATAAATTATAGTATAAATCAAGTATTCTTTCTGATAAAATTAAAAATTTGGCTTCAAACTCATTCTTTTCATTATATTGTTTGATATAATGTGCATGTCATTCCTAAAAAACAACATTATTCTAATTTTTTATATATATAATTATATTTTGGACAACTTCACATTTGTCAAACTTTCTTGTTGTAAATAATTTAAAAAGAAGCTTAGATTAATTTTGTATTATTTTAAAACAAATTTCTCTAATTGAAAATGTATAATCTTATCAAACTTTTGAAAAATTGAATGTATTATTAAGGTTGGTTGGTTGGTTGGGTTTTGTGGCGCAAGGTCCAAAAAAGATGAGCTGAGCCAAAATGTATTATTAAGAGATAAAATAAATTTTCAAAAAGAATTTTTATTGGTAAATCTTCAAAAAATTAAAATAAACTTTAATATCTCTTTAGTATTATTTGCATTTAAAAATATTCCAAAAAAAAAATAAATAAATAAAGCAAATTTGAATTAAAAAATATATTTCAATAACGGAGCTTAAATCTTTTCAATTTTGATTTCTTTAATTTCAAAAGTTCTTTCCTAATGTTAATTTAGTAATTAACATTCAGGTCTCGGTTACCTGGTTGATTAAGGCATCGTTCTCAATGTTTGGAGATGGGGAACTCTGTTCCTGAATTAACCGAAGCTCACCGTGCTCACTAAAGGGGAATAACGCACGTAAATTAGGTCATGATCTCAAAACCCTGCAATTGATATGATGCCTTTGGAGGTGGTAGGTTAAAACCCCCTCCAAAGTTAGACTTAACTTTAGTGCCTCATTGTCTTGGATCTTATGAAGCTACAACTAACACCCCTTATGACTCATGGTTTTTAAAACATACAAATCGATGGAATTGCTCTAAATGTTTGTGTCCACCATATGTTATGAAAACAACATCATGATAACTTGTTAACCATAGTACTTTAACAATATTAATATCACCTTAGCTAAATTAAAAAATTAATTATATCGGAAGTTCCAGAACGAATCAAATCAAAGATTAACTTTAGAACAATATCTGCTGTAAGTCATAAAATTCATCAACAGGTTGTCAGTCAAAAAAATTATCTAGATAAATTTTAAAGTTGTTTCCTATTTATATTTATAGAGCTAAAATTTCAAAGTTACTGTAAATAAAAATATTAAACATAAATTATGTAATAATCATTGTAAGCTTAGGAGAATTTTTAAGACCATTGTGTTAAAGAAAAGTTAAGGGCTTGATATAATAAAGCAAGCAACAGAAGGAACAATAGAATGAACAGAATAATGAATCACTTAAAAATGCAATAAAACAGAATTTTTCTTGTACCCAAAATGAGAAAGTGATGAATTTAACATCTGGTATCAACTTATTTGAACATCTCAGTCAAGAAATCAAGACAAAGAAATAAAACTTATTATGAAAGGATTTTACCAACACAATGAATCCAATTATTTTATTCATCAAAACATTTTTATTCAAGGGAATTACTCTATAAAATTACAACAAATTCATGGCATTGGTCCCAAAAGCTCAAGATTAAGTTTTCCTCACGTTATTGTCGCATTAAAAATACAAATTCTTTTCAAGAGACTCATTTTTTCAAATGAAACCAAATCGTTATTTTGAACATTTCCTATTTTTACTTTATATTTCTTACTTTAAAGAAGGTTAATTTATATTTGTCTAAATTTTTATGTATGATTCTGACCATTTAGTAAATATATTATTAATTATTTCTTTAAAATGGCATTATATATAGAACTATGATATGAATAATTATCGATAGAAAACTATGTTTTCATGCTGAAAAGTATATCAGTTAAAATAATATAATAAAAGTATAGTTCGATAAGGAGAACTTAATATTTGTTGAACACATTACTTAAGTTTGCACTAGAACTATAGTAGAAAAAAATTTAATACGCAAAAAAAACACTTTTGAAAACATTAACTTTTTATTTTATAGAATTTATCCAGAAATCACATCCACATCATTTCTTCATCGAAATTTCTTCTAACTGTAGGAGAAAGAAGAAGTTTCTCCTAAAGCCCTACATTGATGTGGATAGTATAAGAACATTCTTCACTTTTGGTAATTGCTTAATATTTTTTATGTAATGCTTCTTCTAATCGGAGAACTTTTATGACTTCATTTGCTACTTTGCAGCCAAAAAGTTCTCTTTTGCCATTACTTCTTACACATATACACTCTTACTGGAAACTAAAATCTGAAAATGAATGACCTAAGATGAAGTCTTTCTTATTTTTTTAGCCTTATTTGTTAAAATATTTGAACATTTTTAATTTTATTAGGTATTTCAAAAGTAAAGTTATTACCCTATTCTCTGTTTTATTCTAATTAAGATATTTTCCTAAAATAGAAATTGATCATTGAAACCGCAATTCAATTTAAAAAGGAGCTGAAGTTAATTATTCATGATTTTATTTTTATAAATTCCTTTCTTGATTTGATGATGAAAAGAGGAGAAATTTGGTCTTTAACTTGCATTTTAAGTGATTCAATAAAAAAATTTTATGTGGAGTTTGCACTTCTACAAAAGTGGACCACCGGAATATAACACCAATGTGAAGAACGCAGTCTAGAAGGAAAAGAATGTTGTAAAGAAATTATGGCCTCTGCATCTTACAGCAAATTCAGTAGAAGTTATTAACCTTTCCTAAGCTTGACGTGGTATTTTTGTGTAATGGATTAAGTAGTAAAACATTTTTTTTCTTCGATTACACCGTCTAATGGCAAATTAATTTTTATCGGGATTGAAGAAAAATCAGTTAAAATATCTGAGGAGATTAATATGCAAGAACTCTGTCATCCTCTCAATTGTTGACAATGGAAAGAGCCATTGAAAACAATGAAGTGTATAAAAATAACTATAAGAAAATTGAAAGTATTGAACGTGATATTAAGTAAAGATAAGTACTCCAGATTAAACTGTTTGAAGATGAACGCATTAAATTAATACAATTAGAAAAGCCATTGAAGTTTTAAAGGAAATAAGATGTACACTTTTTAGAATGAAATAACCCTCAATAAAATGTACTACTTAAATAGGGCGAACAAATTGAAGTTTTGGCTGAAAAATAATAACGATGCTGCTACCGTCACGAACTGAAATTTATAATTTTAATTTTCAATCTCTTAAAAGAACTTTTCATATAAAAAGTATTCTGGAAGAGTATAAAATAAAGATTTTGTTTAATATTTTGAGTGAAAAAGCTTTTAACTTGATAATTCATATGACCACTTGGGGTAATATTCGAAAGGTGAATGAGGCGGCATTAAAGGAATTTCAGAGTTCATCCCCAAGGCATTTCGCAGAACTCAAAAGTTTAGAAACAAAAATGTGCTGTTTGCATCATGATTAAGAACAACTTTTGACTATTATTATCAATCGCGAAAAATTTGCGACTTCAAGAGTCTATGTGAGTTAGTGGTTTCAGATAAATTATTTACGCCGTTGGATAAAGAACTACAGATGCAAGTGGGAATCATACAGGCAGAAAAGTGGAACAAAACCCACATGTCTTAGCATATAAATATTTATGCGTAATCCTGCCGGAATAGCAAGAGTGAGTCATTGGGTCATGAACTCATAGGACGGGAAACGAAGCAAATATAGGTAACAAGTTGCATTAATCAAAATATGTTTCTAAAACCTCTGTGTCTGAGGTTAAAACTAAAAGACGTCATGTTTAAAAAGGATTCTCATTATCTGAATTAATGTTTCGAATTTAAAAAACTGTCTATGAAAACATGAGTTGATATAGTTGAAGAGAATAAGCTATGGTATAGTTGTACCCTTGAATCACAAAACCTGCTCATGTAGGTATAAGCTCCACTGTGGGGGGAGGGGGCAAAAAATAGGACAAACATTATTTATGAATTACTTAACATTTTGATGATAATCGACCTGCAGCAGTTGTTGAAAATAGTGTCCTGAAAAAAGAAACAGCTTTTACACCCAAGTATGGAATACTTGATCCAAAGGAAAATAGCCAGACTAAAGTAAAACATTTGCTGTGACAAACGCTAAGAATCTAGGTTCTAAAGTGGTTTTACTGAGTACTGCTATGGTATGAGTGGCAGATATGTTTGGGAGGTATCAAATGGAGGTGAGCTCTGCTAGACAACGGTAATCAGTCGTGCTTTGTATTTAAACACAAGGCTATGAGAAAAAATTAAATTTAAAACTAAGCAAATATAGAATCGTATTTTCTGGATAGAATAATGCTACTTCTGGTATGAATAATCCATAAAGATTAAGATTTTTATTCAGTATGATAGCTATGAACGAGTGATAGAATTAATAGTTGTTACAAACATAATGGATTTTGCTCACACTCAGTATTTCAAAATAAGTAATCTAAAATTTGAAAACGTGAAGTTGGTAATTGCAAATTTTAATAAAACAGAAAAAGTGGATATGTGTGGGAGCTCAAGAGTTTTTTGAGTTCTTAAAACCTAGTCTTAATCGCTTGGCTTATATAATTAAGATTTATAGCTAAATATGGATAAATCGATTGCAAAGTGACTTGTAATGTATTCTTTGGAAAATTAAAGCTAGTAAAGTAAAAGAGTATAAATTACTCCCAATCACCTTCGATATTAAGTTGGCATTCTACCTTGTGAAGAATGTGTTAAGTCAGTTGTGCATCTACGAGGAAGGACGGTTTTCCATGGATGTCTGAAAAAAAGGAAATTATATAACCTTGATATTCTAATTGGTGTTGATCATTTGCGAAAAGGAAAAAATGATTGAAGTACAATTTATTAACCAATTAAGAACTGCTGATATGAAGCTTCAATTAGAGCTGGAATGAACCCTCTCATCTTCAATCAGCGAAGACCAGGAATGATCATGTGATTTTTGACAAGTTATCTTTTTGCGAATATTCTCCAATGGAAGGAATCTAAAATCAATAAAGAGATGAACCAGGTTATTATTATACTTTTGAGGTAATTCTGACAGTTAAGGTTATTGATCGTCAGGTGTTCAATAAACTAAGATTATGGCCAGTAAGCACTTCAGATGGTTTTACAGAAAAACGTTAGTTAATTTCAAAAATAGACTACTTTGACGAGCACCAACTATCATCCAGCAATCAAAATCCCACAGATCCTCTATTTTTCTATGATGACAATCAAATCACTACCAGGAGACATGTGTTAAGTCCATTATATGGACATGGTGCAACATGACTACCAAATACGCAGCAGTTGCTGAGTCTCAACACGTTTAAAAATCGTTAGTGTTTCTAATAAACTGGTGAATCAATGTGAATCATTTTATATAGTCAATTTGTTTGATATATTTTTAAAATATATACACTATAAATTATATATATATATATATGTATGCATATTATATATGAGTCAGATTATACCCGTATAGCTAAAAAATTATTTATTAATATTCAATTATCCATTGCTAAGTAAAGCATAAGTGTCCTTATAACAACAAATCTTCAAACTGACAGAAAATTTCATTTTTGTACCTTTCAATTTTACTTTAACAAATAGAAAAATTTTAATTTTAGACTTTTAAAAATGGGTATGCATTCATGAAATTAACATTCTTCAGTTGATAAATGCTTTGACAGTTTTTACAAAATTTATTTGCTCTTTTGGATAGTTTAATACTTATTTAACTATAATTTACCCTCAATGATTTCTAACCCTATAATATTTTACTTGATGATGATGATTCCTAATAATTTTTTATTGTTCTGTAATTAAATTTTTTATTTTTTATTCAGAAACTAAAATTATAGAACCATAAGTGGTCTTATGTTAAATATAAGCTACATGTGAATAAAAACCTTTTCCGTTACATACACTAATAAAAATAAAACACAATTATAAAAGTGCCAAAACAAATTTTCCCTAAAATTCCTTAAATTAATTATTAAATTAACTAAAATACTAGAGGCATTTTAAAATAATAAATCCATTTATTTAACATTTATATTGTTTTAAGTTTCATTTAATTATATCTAGTCTGTTAAGTTTCATTCGTTTAATATCAAGTTGTCTAGATAATTCATAAAAGCAATTTTTTAGAATATTTCATAAAAAAAACAAGCTTTTTTATTTAATTTAGTTCTTTATAATAAATCTAGAACTGTCACTCAATTATTTTTGTAGGTTTTGCTCCTCGTTTGAGCCACATCTTATTATCACACACTTCGGTGGTCACAAACTATGGTATTGTCTTGCAAATTTTTCACTCCCTGCTAACGCGTTGTAGTTTTACGCTTCCTAAATTTCATGGTTTTTAAAATAATTTATTGAGTCTCATCTAGGATTTTAAAAGGGAAAAGTATAAACCTAATTTTGAGGAAAATCAGATCAATAATTTGTCCTTTACATAAGAGGAAAGGGTAAACCATTTTATCTCAAGCAGCTGTTTTAAAAAGTCACAGTGTGGCTTTTTAAAACAGCTGCTTGAGATAAAATTATTGGCTTTGTTGTTCAGCACCAATTTTTATTCATGGGACAAGAGAAAAAATTATTTTTATACAGATGCAAAATTGCACATTTATAATATGTTTACACATATTTAAGAAATAAATGATTGTATTAAGCTAGTTATATATATAAAATCAAAAATCATTTCGCAATTGTAAATTAACAAGGAATGATATAAGTCAAGGAATGATATAAGTCTAGGTTTTTCTTTCTGAAAAATCTGAAAACATTTTTAAAACTTATTTTTAAGTATTTTAAAATTTTTTATTTACATTCATATTTTTTAATATCAATCATAGAAAAATTAAGGTAAATAATAAAATTCTAAATAATTTAAAATCATTATTAACAAACATAATTTAAGATTTTAATGAGTCTAGAAGAAAATAATAAACTTACCAGAAGAGAAAGTAAAACTCATTTCTATCGTCACAAATCAATTATTTTGAAACATTTACTGAGTCAAATACGCAATTATTAAAATATTTAAAAATAATTTTATATTATAAAATATTTAATTAAGCTTTGATTTTCGATCGATGAATTTTTTTCCACAAAATAAAATAATGAATGAAAATGAATATTATTTATTCCAAATAAGGTATCACCTTGTACAACAAAACATGCCGTTCTTTATACCTCATAATCTTGCCACAGGCTAAACCAATTCCACGAGTCCAAGATTCTTAAAAAAAATCATGAACAATAAGACGGTTGTTAATAAGATCAATCCTAACAAAATTTACGCAGTTCAAAATGTGATTGGCTGAAGCCTGCATGGAATTGCAGTTGGTGAACTTTAGATAAGTCTTAATTCCTGATATGTCCACTTGAGAGTTTGTTAATGGTGAATTGAATGATAACTAGCATTCGTGTCAAAGGCAGCAAAATATCCTTCTAAATGACATTCTAATGTCATTGTTAAGAAATATTTGTGATGTTTTTCAATGTGTTATAAATATTAACTTCTATTTATTCTGTTGAACATTAATATATCAATGAATAAATGAATAGATTTTTAATCCATTTCATTTTAGAAGAAGGAATCATATGAATTTCCAACGTGATCTCTGGATTAGAGAACGTTTGGGATATTCTAGACAAAAGAATTGCTAGACACCAACCATCCTAACTACCTCTCTAAGAAAGGGCTCTTCTGGAGGAATGAGAAAGAAAATTCCAGACACCCATTTATAGCCTCAAAATTTCATTGATTCGATGTCTGAATTGTGCTCAACGTTGCTGGCCGTTCGAGGAAATCATACCTATTACTACAAACGATTTCCTTTCAAAGAAATGCCTTTTTATTTATTTTTCTAATATGCACAAATTGTGTTTTATTTTCCCCTTATGAACCCGAATATTCAATGAAACGCATTTTGTTCTGGCAAGCAGATATCATTTTTACCCCATTAGCCACCTACGTCTGTCACCAAATCAATCAAATAGTTTTCCAGCTGCAAAATAAATCCTCAGCCTCAATATCCTTTTATTGTTTTGAGCAGTTTTTTTTAAGTTTATCATTATTCCAGATGAAATTATTTATGATGGTATAAAAAGACTTACAAAGACATAAAATAATTTAAAAATTTATTCAAACTACACAGTACAGAAACTCACAACGCTTTACAATTATCTAAATCATCACTTGATTTTCAAAATGCTGCAAAACTTTCTTAACGCCATATTGTCAGTTGTTGCAAACAAACCTATAAAACCAAAAAGCAAGAGAACCTTAAATACTGAATTGGTAGACTCTAATATTTACTATAGGGAAAATAGGACTGAATGAAAAAAGATCATAGAAACCCGTTATAAAAGAAAAACTTAACTATATTCTAATTCCCAAGAAAAAGAAAGATATTGTAATGACTAAGAAAACTCGCTTCAAATTTATTTTTCAGCTGCAGCAACTCCATATGGGAAAATATACAAATCCTAATACACTTAACGTCTTCATTATCTGATTTATATATGACATTTCATCAACTAAAAAGTAATGTCACAACGATAACCAAGAAATTTCTAACAAATTTGAATCGAAATAAAATTAATTAAGAGAACCCTACTCAATTAACTATACTTTTACTTATGGAATTGCTTATACAAACAAAAATTACTAGAACAATTAATTTACTAATGATATAGACCTTTTATAGATGGCATTGACAACATAATAATAAAAGAAATTCATGCAAGCTTTCGGGACATATTCCCTTTGTTAATATCAAAATCAGTCAGTGGATATCACCCATATGGAATGGCCTGTATTCTCGCTGGGCTTGAATACAATAGAGCATGTATAGGACATGCTTGACTGATGAATTAAAACCCTTCAACCACTTCCTACATCTGTACTGGACCATTGGGGGGGGGCATTGCTTACCGAGTGAGTTTTCTGTCCCAAATATAGCTCGATAGTGTCATCCTCAACATGTCTCTACATTGTATAAACTGCATTTCCCCGAATGGGAGGCAGACAATATATTAACTGTCATACTAATAACGTACTGTTCAATTGTTGCACTGGAGATATGTGGTGTGAATGCTCCAGGAATCTATAATCATGTTTGTCGTCCTGGTATCATATATAGCTCATCTCTTTTGCTCTTTCACATTTGTTTAATACATGAGCTTTATGAATAAATCATGTTATTTTGTCTCTGCCCTTTTAGTTTCCAGTTCCGGCATGATTCTTAATTTATAGACATGTATGTAATAATCATGGGATAAAGTCTACATTATTATTTATGGTAACGAACAATTAAGCACTTTAGCTAAAACAGCAGCCCAATATGACCAACAGCAAGAAATTTTACCCATACCTATAACTCACGTCAAAACAATCCTAATTAGAGAAATGTTAGCAATATCACATAGACATATTGGATAACGTCCAAACTGGTCGTTAAGTGTGTATGCTGGTACCAAAGGTATCATTTGACTTCAAAGGGTGGTCACACAATTTATTACTGATCCTGGTTCATTTCTATCATATAAACACAGAATATGTGAATATCAAAATAAGGAATGCGCTTGTGCGGATGATGAAACACTATACATTGCATCACACAGTGTCTGTTAACTACCACTCAAAAAATGAGATAGTCTGCGGGCAGCCTGCTAACAATTCGTTACCAAAGCATTATTTCCAACAAATTTTTAGGAAATAGTTTTTTTATTATTGCTTTATATTTTATCTTAATATAAATACTATCATTTTATAATAAGATTATCCAAAATTATTATTATGCTTGTATTATTATTGTTTTTCCTTTATATTTTATGACATTATAGTATCTTCATTGTCGAACAAAATTATATTTATTATCAAAATTGATGTATTTAAACTAAAAGAACAGATATCTTATTTAAGGTTTATCTTAATAAACTATTCATTGGATGTTAGTCTACTCAGCTCTGTAGTCCCCTTCTTCGTACGTCTTCTTAAACTTTCGTAATTGGCTTAGTTCTTTGAAAGACACTTCTGCAGTGTACTTTGAGGAAGTAAGACGACGTTGTAGTTGTTTGTTTTGAAAAGAAGCTCTGTAAAAGTTTTAAAAATGTACTACCATGTTGCTAAATAAAGTTAAACAGCACACAATTATAAAATTCGAATACAAGATTACACAAATATGTAATGTGAGAAATCTACACTAAATATTTTGAATAAACATTATGTTCATTGATTCTAAAATAGTTTTAAATATATACCATTTAATAAAAAATAATACATAATATCAAATTAAGGAAATATTGTCGTTTTGAAATTAGCTTGAAAGTAAGAATAGCATGTACTTTTGTATATTTAAAGTTTCAGAAAATATTGTTTCCGAAAAAAAAGTTTGTGCTTTAATTTTATTTAAAATGAATTTTTTTTTTTTTTTACTGTTATTTTACTTGTATAGACAAAATAATCGGTTGATTTTGCTCTTTAAGTTTTATTTGCCCTCATTTTTTTCAAGATAACAGTTTACGAATTGCTTTGAACCTCATTAAATTCTGGTACGATTTCATGACATTTTTGTAATTAGAGATATGAAAATATTTATTCAAAACAAAATTTGCAACTGCTTATCGTAATTGTATCACTAAGATTGCAAGCACTGTGCTGGGAATCGGAGATGGATAATTGGGATATTCGTATCAATTATGCGGTTATTTTTTTATACCGTTTAATCAACAACAACATCCAGATCAAGTAATTTTCTTTTAAATGCAGCGCTGCTGTGCCCTCTTGGGGGAATGTTCCTGAGTGTCAAGAGCTAAGTAAGTAGGAAGATCTGAAGATCATTATTAACTGTAAGACACTGCTCTAGCACCGTCTAGACTAAGCAAAGTCAGACTTCAGTTTCTTTGGTGCCCATGATCCCCCTTTCGCAGATGCCTTCTACACCCTTTATCTCGATTCATATCGCATCAATTATTTATTAGTATTTAGATCATGTGTATTATTACATTATCCAAATAATATAATAAAGTAGTGAAGTGTGAACAAGTGCAATAACTATTATTGTTACAGTAGGTATTTTATTTTAAAAAAGTGTAAAATTTTGTACTTTAAAAGCAAATTTGTGTATATCAATTAAAATTTATATTTTATTAGTTTAAAAGTTCAATCTAATTTAATTACAAATTTAGGAAAAGAAATAAAAAATTCTATGGAACAAAAATATACGAAGATAAAACTTGATAACACATTACTAAATAGTGAACACATCGTCGATGAAGGGAATCTCTTAAAAATTTGAGAATCAAAAGTAATATTTTTATATATTATTTCTATAGATAAAGTGGTACTTAAGTAGTTTATCGACAAATCCTCTTAAACTTAAGGAACATTTTGGAAATCTCTCGATTTATGATAACTTTATTTTTAACAACTTTCAAAATAGGAAACTTGATAGCTTTCAAAAGGCTTATGTTTCTAATAAAATCGGTATGTCAGAAAATTCTTATTCCTAAATGGATTTCTAATTAACATAACAGCATATAGCTTCTTCTAATGTTAGTTCTTTCTTCCAATTCTTATATATTATGATTATATTTTCAAACTATTAAGACTTTCCCCTGATTCGTATATTTTATATCTTCGGCTGATGTTTATTGTTTGTAAATGATTTTTTAATCCAATTCTAGACAATTGACATGTTAAAACTATTGATTAATACCTACTGTTCTGATATCAATACTTTTCGCAGTGTTAAAATATCTTTGATAAAGGAAATGTTACTTATAAGAACAGACACAATTTGATAGAAGTTAATCTACAGATAGATAACACATATGTAAACAGTAACTCATTTGCAAGAATTAATTTTAAATAAACAATGAAATAATTTTAGAAAAAAGAAAAATTTAAGTTAATTTTTTTATGAGACTGGTTGGATCGACTCTATGAATTAAATATTCAATCAGTACACGCTAAAGGTATCATTGATTGTATGAAAGTGCTGTTTAATATCATCCATTATTGATCTTTTAAATGAGAAAGGGAAAGAGCAGATAAATGATGACACAAATCATGCCACAATAATCAATAGATAAAAAATCAAGAGATACAGCAGGTTAAAAAGGCGATTAACCATGCTTCAAAGATTATAAACAAATTAATGTTAATGAGCAGTAGTAGTATTCTAAAGGTATAAAACTCCATATATTCTTAACTGTTTTCCATAGTAGTTCATTTGATTGAGTACAATCTAGAACAGAGAAATCAAACAAAGCGTAAAACAAATGTGCAGAAGGTGCAGGAGATATTGCTATGTAAAAAATATATGCTTAGGAGATATTGCTTGTTAAAAAAGCAGTTTGTCATGCCTTAAAACTACAAATAAATGTCCAAAATAATTGTCACTATATGCGTTTTCTAAGCCCATGAAAAGTACTATGAGATTGCTAAGTGTATTGTACCACATCGATCGAAACATTTACATAACATCAATCAACATAACATCAAGTTGTCTTCAAAGGAATTTCGTGCAATACTTGCTATGAAGTCTTGCAACACTCAAAACCATTTTGCCAGTCTTGTGCATTCCTATTATTTAATTTACAATAAAACCATATGAATGTTGAACGTCTATCGGTGTCTTTCTCAAAACTTCTCTTGAACCACATATATTTTATAAAATGTAAATTTATCAAAATGTCAGCTCCATATTCAAGTCACACAAAATTATCTTGCTCTATATTCAAGTCCCCAATTTTATTTTCATATTAGTTAATTAACTAGTTTATTCAATCCTGATAAACATCAGATACCGAATTATTCATTATGCTGTGTCTTCTTAAATGAAATAATACGTTTAGCTCTATATTATTTCAAAATATTTTAATGATAATTACGATAGCTTCTATTAAATACAGTGCAGCAATACTAATAACAATTTTTTCCCTTGTTTCATTAAAATTAAACTTTTAAAAAAAAACGTTAAGACAAATCTGAACTAAAAAAATATTATTAAATTTCATTGACCATATTTCTTGCGGTAGCTGGAAATATTGTATATACTTTCGACATACAGCAATTTAGGATTTGTTTTACAAAAATAGTTAAATTAAATGTTTATTGCTTAGCGTGGTATATTAAACATTTGAGTGGATCTGTTTAAAAGCTGATAAAAGAAAAATTTGAAATAAATTAGCATTTATTTAAGGATCCAATGAAGTAGTCGGAGGAAGACACAAATAATGTGTTTGGACTCTGTCACGCTGATGAATTACTTAAAGTGGAACAAAAATTTAAAATTTTTGATAATTCTATAACTTCTCGTCTATGTTAGTAAATGTAAAAATGTACTTTTAATAACACATATTTTTATTTAAAAAAAATATACTAGATCAGTTGTTCTCAACCATTTTTTGTTACGACACACTTTTAATGATTTCAAAATTTGGTAGCACATAAAGAAAGAGATACGTTTAAAAGTTGTTTACTTACCTACAATGAACTGTGTAAAATAGTTTATGATAATAATTCAGAATATAAAATGAAATAACGTAATATGTACTACAAAAATACATACACACAACAGATGTTTATCATTTTACTCATAATAAAGGCATAATATTTTTCACTATATACATTTCTAAAATTTAACCACACGCAAACGTGCCGCGGCACAGTGGTTGAGAATGATTGTACTAGAATATTGATATTTTGCTTTTGTTTCTGAGCTAGAAATATTGAAGCACAAATTCAAGCAAGAATATATTCATCTAATTAGAAGATTAATTAACTATCAATTATGTTTTTCAAAAGGAAACATTATTAGTTTTTAGCTATTTTATCTCTGAAAGACAATACTAAATTTCCTGTCAGTAATCCTAAAAAGTGATGACAATATTTTCCCCTCTGGTTATCTCACTTATTGTTGGACTTATTAGATAAAATTATTTCGCCTGTTATGAAGCTGAATTTCCAAAATTATTTTTCCTGTTTGGTCAAGAGTAACAGCCAAAGATAAAGGGCTTGCGGCTGGATTATAACATTCTTCATGATTGTGGTTCAATGCATCGAAACACAAACTATTATTTTACCCTCCATTATTCTTAATTTACTGTAACGTTTTCTAGAGTATCAAGATTTGTCTTTCAATATATTTTCCACAAATATAATTCAGATTTTGTTTGACTTTCTCAGAAACAAGCTATAGATATCAAAGGAAGAGTATTTGTTCATAGAAAACGCTGACTTATTTGGAAAGAAACAGATCCTCCTTATTCTCAATAAAACAAATATGTTACTGGATAAAAGTATATTCAATTTGATATAAAAAGAAAGGATGCTTTTGAAATTAATAATATAATAATGTATTTATTTATAAACAATTATTTTTTTTTAAATATATATAATAATATATATAGATCCAAAACCATGAAGACTCTAAGCCGACGCTCGACAAACTTTGCTACTGCAAGACAAACGTTTTCATTTTATTATGTTGCAAAAGTTCATTCATAAATAAGTTTCAATCATTTTTTTAAATTAGAAAAAATTCTCTCTTTCACACACATATACACATTTTTCATCTCTCTCAATAATTCATTTCAGAACGACAATGTTGAGTTTTCGAAAGAAGTAATAAACTCATTTACAAAATAATAAAAATAAATAAATTTTAAAATTTAAAAAATAGAGATAGCGATAGTAACTGTTGTTCCACAGATACCAACATTACACAATTAGTGTACTTTTCACCCATTTAAAACCAAAATTAATTAAATTTAATTGCTGAACTAATGTTTGAAAAAACGTATAAACATCAAGTGTCATCCACTACAAGTTCAAGAAAATGTATTTGGACATGAGTGGGTGAGAGAATAAAAAGTATTTTATTAACAATTGAAAAATTAAACAAGATTTATACAGAGAGATTATGTACTAACAGGAGGAATTGGAAAAAAAAGAAGTAAAAAGGATTTCTGTCTAGATACGCTTAAGTGGGAAAAGATTTATACAAATGTTCATGTCCGAAATCCATGGTAAACTGAGAAACAGATTTTTCTTCTATTTTGTGATACAGTTGAATACTAATCTAAAACTGATATCAAAAAATCTTTACGTCCTGTGGAGATTTTATATTTTAAAAATAAAATTTTCAGCAGTTATTTTTTGTAAATCATAAAATGGTTGTTTTCGTAACAGTTGAGATCATATGTATGTCACTTTATTTTACTTATAATTGGTTTGTGAGTTAAACAAAAAATCGTTTTGACCGATAATGTTGAATATACAGTTTTGTCCACCAATCAAAAAAGTAAATTTTTCAGTGGGATTAGCTCTTCAGTGAGTAATTGGAAAGAAAATTTCAGCCAATATCTTAGTGGAATTGGTTATTTTATATATTATTGGAGATTTGTCTCTCTTGATACCGCTATTAGAAAACAAATACTTATAAATCATTAAGCGAAGATTTAAATCATAATATCCACTTTATGGTTAGCTTAAATTGGCAAGGACAATTTAAATGTGTTTTATTATAGGTTTAAGTATAGGCATGGAACAAACACGCATGTCAGTAACTGTATCACATTCACTTCTGGAGAAGTTTCCCAATTTAAGTTGAATTTCATTTTTGGAGTTTCAGAAAATCAAAATGGTGGTATTTTGCACTGGTAGTGTTTTTTATGCTCCCTCAATTCTATCACTTTTTAATAAATTAATTTTAGGGAATTTTTTTTATGCAATATTAAGGAAGTAAAAGAAAATTTTATGAAATTAAAACGTATTTTCATATTATGCCAATTTTTCATATATCATAGTATTAGTATAATACAAATATCTTATTGCTATAAATAATATAAAAAAAGCTAAAAATGTAAAAATATTCTAGTATTTTTCAAATATCTACTTCATTATTATCAATATCACAAAAAGATTATTATTTATATGAAATTTTCATTACAATTTCATTCGAATCTATAATATTATATTATTAAAATATCAAGGTAAATGTAATTCATATTTTATAGCATTAAAAACAGTGACCTTTAACAACTTAGTGTTATCAACTACCAACAAACGATATAGAAAGACAATGCTTATGCAATGAAAATTCGGACAGTAATAAGGAAGCATTGATTTTA
This sequence comes from Latrodectus geometricus, assembly GCA_026290005.1. Taxonomy (NCBI): domain Eukaryota; kingdom Metazoa; phylum Arthropoda; class Arachnida; order Araneae; family Theridiidae; genus Latrodectus; species Latrodectus geometricus. Next base: position 39,436 of record JAPDSC010035650.1, read on the forward strand.
ATCGATTAATTACTTATTAATTAATAATCATTTACCGGCCAGCTATGTCTATACAGACTAACGTCTTATAAATTTGAACCATGATGAAGTGAAAAGTCTTCACTTTAGCTGGTATTTTAGATTTCAAATCCCAAAGAATCTTTTAAAAACCCAAAGAATTTTTTATGAGCTTTGAACACCTCAATTAGTAAAATGTGGTACTTGCTACTTTTCCCCAAGAAGTGACTACATTTCTATGTCTTAAAAAATATGCTCCTCACAATGCATCTTAAAACGATTTCCAAAATTTATATCGAAACTATATTAGGCGGGAGAAAAAAGGAATCCATCATTTTTCTCGGTCGATGGCTGTAGTGTTCAATATCTCTTTCAGTATTGATCATACAATTTCAGATTTATACTGGTTGGAAAGATCACATTTCTCACTGAAAAAATATATTGCTCTTTTTTTTATTTGGTCAATTTAGCTATAAGGTACAGGATGTAACAAAGCAAAACTGCAGTACATTCAAACAGTTTTTCTTTGATAAAGTCAGGCAGTCAAAAATCGGGAGGGGTGTTAGGATCCCGATAATATATCTGCCAATTACGTGTAATTTTGGTTTAATTGAATCCATTCAAGTATACCTTCTATTAAAGATGCACCTCGCACAGATAGGCCTATCATCAAAAATATCGATAAAATCACAAAAATAGCAGAAGTGGACCAACAAGTTAGCAGTCCAAAATTTAAAATTTCATCAAATCATTTGCACAAAGTTAATCAAGGGTATGCAAATGAAGCCTTGAAATTCACATAAAAATATTGGATAACTTTTATCTCAACCTAATATTAAATTAATAGAAATTCGCTGTTTTCAGAAAGAATGTTGAGATAGAAAATTTACTTTTAACTGATGTTAGTGTTTTTAAATAATAACAAATATTAAGCATCATCTTTGAAGTATATAAAATATTTTTTCATATCTTTACACAATTCAAACTAAACATATGCTTACCTTTTTTATTAAATAAAAATCCAGGTGTGCAAATTTACTAATATGCTATAAAAAATTTATTTATATCATTTAACAGCATAATCCTCAACCTAAATTAGTACTTAGGTTCTCAAGTTCATAAATCAATATGTATGTAATTTAGTTTTCATAGAGTTTGGTAAGGAGCAATTAAATATTAAAAATTATTTTAATGCAAAATTTTATTCCACATTTATAGTTTTTCTGTCACGGAAAACATAATTTCTCATTCAATGTATATTTTTTTAATTTCTTCTGATACATATTTCTAATTACGTACCAAATCATTTTCAAATTCTTATTTTATATATACAGCTTTTTGTTATTTTAATTTATAAAATTATTATTTCGAAAGCTTGAGTTTTACATGAAATTAAATACTTAACTGAAAATCTAAAAAGAATAAGAAATATTTCGCAATTTACTAACGTCATTAATATGAAGACCATTAGTATCCCTCAAAATTTATATTTACAATGATTCGCAAACTATATAAAAAGAAGAAAAAACCTACGATCAATTGTTTTATAACAATCTAGAATGGAATAAAATATGATTTTCAGAAGATTTTCTTCCAGCGACTTTATTTTTTTTTATCAATTTCATTACAATATACGTCTTAGAAACATAATTTTGATTTTTTTTAAAATCGCAACAATTTTCTTTAATTTTATTAATAAAGGTAATTTTAAATTTTTTAAAATTTTAAAGTTCAAACCCTGTTTATTTGTCTTCGTGTGTTTCCTTACAGTACTTCCTTTTTTTAAATATTTATTGTTAAATAAATATATATAAGTAAATTTTTTTAAAAAATTTGTTTTTTAAGTATTGTATAAATTTTGCTTTAGATGAAAACGCAAATAATGAATATTACTTGCGTATCGTATTTATTTTCATAGAAAGTATAATGAAAATAAAAATTATTTCCTCCATTTTTCACATTTTTTAAGTTTAATTCTTGAAGTCTACATCTTCCTTTCCTTCTTAAAAAAGAATGAATATTTATTGAATATATATTTTTCCTCTCTCCTGTACACATCAATACAGAGAGAGTCGCTGAGCGGATTTTAATTGAAATTCTGATATTGTTCGCGAAGGAAATTTGATGCATTTAAATATCTTCTCTAACGATTTCTTTTTCTACACAAGTACCACCTTATTTCCAGAAGTCAGGGATATGTTTTACCGCAAGAAATGTGTTATTTTCCAGAGCACTTTCTTTTTGAAAAATTGCGATGGAAATGTTCTGTTCTCGGCATATTCTTTTCTAAGTGCAAAGATTTATGCGTTCCTCCAAAATAAAAGCTTCATGTTTCTTTGACCCACTTTAGCAAAAAAAGCGTTTTTACCACTTGCGTCGAAAAAATAGGTAACAATAAATAATGTTGCAATCCTTTCTAATAAAAGCTGATCTGAACATCAAATGCTAGTATTTCCAAACCTCTTTCATGTCGTATGTCAAAAGTACCTACTTTTAAGAAGTGACAGTTAGATACACGCAACAGTTAGAAAAGCTTTTTTTGTCTAATGCCGGTCACTTAGGCTATCCCATTTATTTAGCAATCTTATCATTGATTATTTTCGGAATTTAGAACTTCCATTAAAAAATATTAATAAGCTTTTTTGATTGTTTAAGTGATGGAAGTGATGGCAGCTTATATTGTAGGGCATACTGTGGGTATGCCATCGTTGCCCAAAAAGTTGGTGGGTTTTCGTTGTTTAAAAGCATGGATCAAGTAGAAGACTCCCAGACTTGGTTTGTCACCTCCAAATGTATCACTTCACATGGGAAACATTGTGATCACGACATATTTTACATGCTCCAGCCTCCACTATTGAACACGACAGATCTTCAATTGGGTAGGGATTCGAACCCATTAACTTCCGACAACGAGAGTAAACTTCAGCAACCAGACCACCATGGCCTTACAGTTAGGAATGTAAATATTTTAATATTATAAAAAATTTAAATAACAATATATTGCATGTGTATTTTATAAAATATAAAACATGGTACATGAAATAAAATACACAGTTAACTATTGTTTCACGACAATTAATGTTCATATACTAGTAACACAATGCACTTTTTTTCAACATAAAAGTGAAAGGACTGTTGGGACGAAAAAATCTCAGTAAAGAAAAGTATTGTATGCAAATGAACTCATACCAGTCCTCTTTAGAGTGAATGTTCTTCAATTTAGTAAAAGACTCTGTTGAAAAATGAGAGATAGGAATAACGTTTTTGCTTACATAGCTGTCACTATTCAGGAGAAATAGTCTCTAAAATCAAATTATGTGATGAATATTAAAAAAAAAAATAATAATAATAATAATAATAATAATGAATATTAAAAAAAAACAACTGTTATACTATGCGGAGTAATATGTAATCATGAATTAACTCGTATTAGTTTTATGTATAGATATATATGTTATGGTGAGATTAAAGTACAAAACTAATTTTTATCGTGATATTTTTAGTTGAATTATTATTTAATAGCCACAACTAGTTTATGAATATACATGCTTAATCATTGAATATTCAAATAACAACAAATATTACATGCCCAGCTTATATTACTAAGCTGCGCTTAATTATATATTGTTGTTGGTTGTTTACCATTAGCAGCCATTGAGAAGAAATATTAATTCAGTGTAAAAATCAGCAATGTGCAAAACAATAATATCCAAATATTTAGAATCTTAGCTTATGAAATCTTACATGATGTCCACAAAACGTGTTTTATGTGACAGTCATTGGTAATACAATATTAAAAGCATTTTAGAGAAACTAACTTACTAAAAATAACATGTATTTAACAAAATATTTGTATTGTCTTGTTATCAGTTATATCTCTTGAAAATATATTTTGAATGTTTTCAGCTGGTAAATTACTCATTTTGTTATAAAATTTACCCTAAAAAAATTAAATTTATAGGTAAATATAAATTTGAAGCTGTTTTATTTGAAAACCATTTCAATTGAGCTCCATAACGAAACAGCCTAGTCTAGAGGACATTTATATTTTTGGCGGACAGAGCAAGATATCCTATATCTTCAAGTCCTTTTTTATAACCTTGTGGGCCCTTCGGCGCCGAGTAGCATAAGCCCCAATCAGTTGTTCAGTCTGATAAGAACTTCAAGGTTTACCTTTCAAACATCTTAATACTTATATCTACTACCACAAAAAAAAAGGATCAACGTTAACTATTAAACATTTTGTGTATAAATATCTTATGTTTGAAAAGTTTAATTTATTGGAATGGACCAAGTATTATCAATATTGGAGGTCCATTTTATAGGCTTTTAAAACTGAGACCAAATTTACAATTTTTTTAAAAAAAAGATTTTCATAATATAAAAATGTTATCATTTTTTCTATGAACAAAAAGCAGTTTTAGTCTTTTGATGTTAAATTAAATTAGCGTAAGACTGAGACATACATTTTTTACTGATTTTTTACTTAAAACTTTTATGGCGTTGTAGAGTGCAACAAAACTGATAAATGTAAATTTAACATAAATACTCTTAAAAAAAAATTAAAATTTTCATAAAAAAATATTGACATAATTTTCTTGAAATATTAGTTAGATCCATAATCTGATGAATTTTTTTATACATATGATTTTATAAAAAATGTTTTAAAAATTATTTCACAAACAACAAATTTTTAGTTTAATTAAATTCAAATCATAAATTGCATAATTAGAAAATTTTTAATTTAAATGTGATAATTTCTTATAAAATGTAAAATAAAGCACTGAAAGCTTTTTAAAATTGATTGATTATACCTATCTTAGTGTATGATATAATTCCATATCGATAATAACATTGGAAATGTACTTACAATGGAATTTTAGTTAAAAATTGGTCTTTAATAATAGAATAGTTATTAGTTTCTATAATGCAGTGCAAGAACATTTCGAAAACAAACACACAAATCTTTTCAACGTTAATTAACAAAGTTCTAATGTTTTAAATTGTTCACCATATTTAAGAGATTTACCATTCATTGTTATTCCTATATGTTACTAATGAATTTAATTTATATTTTAATATTTTTACTATAAATTAATGTAATATACAGGGTGATCTTTTTTAAAATGACAATGCTTGGAGTGTCCTGTAGCGTGATCTAATAGCCGAAATAGCACCAAACTAAGTATTTAGACTAAGCAAGACATGGGAAAAAGGATTTAGTGAAAATTAATTTAGTTCCAAAAATCGCTGCTAGGGCACTTTGTGGTGCTGCTGTAGTTTACAATAACAAGAATAAGCATAAAACACGAATATCAAAGAAATATGCAAATGTGCGATTACAGTGGCAGTAATAGGGGCTATAAGAGCAAGCAGTAGATAGCTCCGACAAATTATCTCAGCTGAAGTAAATGAGCTCCTGTGGCCATGCCTCTCACGTTACCGGAACGTGCGTTACTAGTGAAGCTGTATTATATGAATCAATGTAATGCATCCGCAGCTCTTCGATAATTTAGAACCAGAAAAATATCACGAAAGCAGCCTTTATTGCTGTATGGTCTTAAGAAAATGATTAAGAAGTTCGAGAAAACTGGGTCACTGACCATTCGCGCTAGCAGTGGGCTTAAACAAGTATCAGAGGAAATAATAATTGATGTGGCAACTGCAATTGTAGAGGATCGCGTGGAACCATTGCTGGTACTAGCAATTGTGCACAGAATGCACAGTGGTCATTGAATGTGGTCTAATTCCTCACTGGGGAAGTTAATGTAGTAAATAAACATTAATAATTTAACTGTACGATTGTATGTGTATGTATTTTTATTTTCTCTCATTTTATACATTGTAAAGCACCAGCCCTAGCAGTGATTTTTGGAAACTAAAAATTTTTTTCACGAAATCCTTTTTCTCATCTTTTGATCAGTCTAAATACCAAGTTTGATGCCATTTCAGCTATTATATTTTTAAAGTGACAGTGTTTGGAACGCTACAGGACTCTCCAAACACTGTCACTTTAAAAAAGATCACCCTGTATATATATTTATATATATATATCAATATATATATATATATATATATATATTAGTATACTTGAAGTGAATAAATAAATGATTATTAAATGCGACTTAAAAAATAAGTATTTATATATTAAGTAAACATATTATATTAGTTGGATTATTGTGGAATTGTTTAACTTTTATAATGCAACAGGAAAAGCAAAATCTTTCAAATATTGAAGCAAAACATATGAAATCAAACTGAGAAAATTTAAATTATTATACCCCACTTATATTAATAAATTTTCATCATACAATATTTTAGTGAAATTATTTATGTCAAACTGGTTAATAACTATTATGGTACAACTGTCTTTAAATAAATTATAAATTTTAATGAATAAAAAAAATCCAAGAATATAATTTTAAAATAAATAGTTTTTTGAATAATTTTTCCATACATAATAAGCATCCCATAAGCACCTTAAAGCTTAACATGTTAATTAGCTGTATTTTTATTCATAAATATTGTAATATAAATATTCTTCTTCTTCTAAGAAATTAGAAAATTTTTCTCTTGTTCAAAATATTACTGAGTATTTAAATAAACCATTATTTGATTGGTATATTTTTGTAAGATAATTTTGTAAATAATATATTTTTGTACTACCCTTAATTGTAAGTTTTTTCATCTTCAAATAAACCTTGTCGGTAGTAGGACTAATGATACCACAATATCAAAAACTTTTTAAAAAACAAAAATTGTTTATATTTGTTTTCTGATGCCAGGATATATTGGTTTCTAAGTGCTTATATAGTCGAAGGTCAGAATGAATATATTCTTTGATAAACTAAGCTCTGGCTGAAAACAAACTTTGAATATCTTAAATTTCAGGAATTTTTCTTCTAATTTTTTGATAAATTATAAAGAAAAAATGCTAATTCAATTTTTTACTGTGGTTAAATTTTGGTTAGTCCTTTAATGATCACTTCTATACTCTTTAATTTAAAAAATATTTCAAGTCATTAAAAGCAAGCATGTTCGAAATGAATATGGTACCTATTTGATGTTAAAAGTCCTGATTTTAATTTCATTCAATTAATCGATTTGAAGAAATAAGAGATTGAAAAACTATTTTTTGTATTTTGCTCAAAAAAATTTATTTATGTAAAAAGTGTATAATGAAAAGTTCCATTTGTTCTAGCCAACTTTAATTCCTTCCTAATTCTTTCAATAGTAAGCATTCCCTTCTTCTCTCTCTGCTTTTTCGATTCGACTTTCTGTTGTAAAGTTCAAGGCAATTCTAATATGGCATGTTAAACTGGAGGACTTCTGAAATAGTAAATTGAAGCAAAAGGACAAATTATGTTTAAAATTAAAACAGCTATAATCATTTAAAAATGATAAAATTATTCTCCTCTTTTATCGGCAAATATGTGTGTGTGTGAGAGAGAGATCTGAATTGTATTAAGGAAATAGTATAGTAAAATTTGTCACTGTTGGTTATTTTTTCATTGACACAAAATATGAAATGCAAAATTTGCGATTGTTATTTGCTAATATAAGAAAATTAAAAACAAAACTTTAGTAAATAACTACAAAAATTTATATATTTCCTCTATCATGTATTTTTATAGAGGCGAAAATAAACTTTTAGCTCAAATCAAAAAAAATCAATAATTTTTCACAGCTTCTTGAAAATTTTCCATCAATTACAAAAAAAATATAAAATCCATAAAATTGTGAGAACAAATTTTTCTAATTCAAACATTAGAAATTTAGAAAAAATCAGATACATCTTAACAAAATATAGAGTTCAAATGATTCAAAATATAGAGTTCAAATTCAGAGAAACAAAACGAGATAAGTTCAAATTATATACTACTATTGATATCAAATAATATTCTCAGAATTTTGGAAGCCTATCTTTAGTAAATAAAAGAAATGGAGTATGGATTTCATAATTTCCTTATAAATATAAAATTTCTCTTAAAATATAAAATAATTATTTTAACTCTGTAACTTATAAATATACACAGGAAAATTCTTACACACAAGCGCGCGCGCGAGTCAATTACTTTCTCTGCTTTACCCTCTAAATAAAATAAAAGTTTAGTTCTAAAGATTAGCAAATCTTACTCCTTCTGTGCTGCCATCTTTATTTAAAATAGTGAAAGAAAAAATATTAGATACCTTTCAAATTTTTAAATTTACTTACAAATATACAAAAAAAACATACAGAAATAATTTTACAATATATTTCAAAATCATGAGTCTAAGTTCAACTGAATGAAGAAACAAATGAAGAAAGAAATTATGTTTAAACATTTTTATGGATTTTACTTCACATCACCTGATTCAAGTTCACTAAATTCAAATAAACTTTTTTAAATTCACTTTAGAGAAAATAAATGCTACAATTTATATTTTTCAATAAATTTTTGCTTTTTTATTAATTACTACTAATTACACTACTATCTAATTTGATTAGTAACAATACAAAATATTTACTAAAAATAAAATCTTCCTACTTTTAGTTATTAATTTAAACAAAATTTATCACTAACAAAAGAAAAGTCTAATAAATAAAAACCTCAACTTTAAAATAAAAAATAATAACTTTAATGCCGCAATATTGAATGGGGGAAACATTTCTGGGGTAAGATTTGTTTAACTACATTTTTAACTCAACAAATAATTATTAATAAGAGAAATCATTGTTTAATATGAGAACAATTATTTAATTTTAAAAAAGAAAATAATATTACTTTTATAAATTAACTACATAAACGTTTTTACGTTATATTTTTTATACTTTCATTTCGCAAATGCATTGAGAAATTATATTCAAAATTGCCGAAGTATACACCAAAATAAATTTCAAAATATCTTTCTATAAAGAAAAAAATGTTTCATGAGAACAAAAAAAAATAAAATACTTAAGATTTTTTATTTATATTCCAAATACCATTACCCATACCAAATGTCACATATTGTATGCCTTTATCTTCCATTCACTTCCATTCAAATCTCATAACACTAAAATTTATAATGAGTGCTGAATATTCGTGACAAACGATATCACAGAGAAAATATTTCGTGCTTTCAAACAATGATCAAATGAATCTGTGAAATGAACACATCAATGGATAGATTTGGGAACATAAATAATTGAGAAAAAAACAACTTTCTCTTAATATTTATTGACGAGCCTTCTTATGATTAGAAGGGTTATAATTTTAATTCTATTATGATTAAAGCGCGTTTTAATTTTTCAGAAATATCTAATTATCCTGGTCAATTCCTGGCGATAAATAAATAAGAATATTCTGGTTCAAATTTTTATATTTGAAGTTAACGAGAGTTGTATTCAACCTGACTTATTCAACCAGACTTATATAAAGTAACTTAGAAAGATCTTTGCAAAAGCAGAATTAACAAGACTCTAATTAGTTAAAAATATGTTTCCTTCACCTAGTGCATGAATGAATAATAATTGAAAAAAGAATTATTTACAAAGAAAATGATGTCACATAATAAAAACCACGAACCAAATTGTTGAATTCTATGACATATTGAGATTTAGAATGATACAGTTTAGATCCTCAAAAAGTAATTACACATTTTCTCAAAACAAAACTCAATACATTTCTGCAACCTGATAATCTTTTAGATGAAATATCCAAATACTTGGTAAAAAGTTTAAGAACAAATGACTAGTAAACGATTTCGTTAGACTATATAGATAAATTAAATTAATTATATGATAGGTGTTGTTAGAAGAATGTTATTAACAAAAAAACTGGAATTTATCCAGTTTGCTTTCAAAATTTACAACTATTGTAAGTACAATTGATGTTCGTTTTTACGAATATTTAACATACGTACACTTATAATTTTTTGAGCAAGAGGCAGTTCAATATGGTTTCATAGAGCCAAAGAAAATTTTAACTTCCATTTACGAACTTTTGGGTTGATCGGAAAGTTAAATAACTTTCCAAATAACCCAATTTTAATTCAAAGTTCCGTTTTATATGGAAATGAAAAACGTATAGCGAATAAATATTTTATTGAATTGTATATTGTCACAATTCTAATACCTTTTACTATCTTTTTGGTTTTTGTAAGATTTCATACCCATAAAAGGGTAGTTTTCACTAGCAAAAAACAGTTTCATGGGGAAAAAAGTAAAGGAATTTCCGAACAACCCAATAAAATTGAATTTTTTAAGGACTCTTTATGAATCTTTGATTCGCTTCTATTTTTTGATCATGTGTTTGAGAAAGTTGGATTAATGATTGTAATGAAAAATAGTAAATGTTTCTAATTTTCAATATCTAATTACATTGCTGACGTTGAAATCTCGGTTTTTTTCCAAGCAATTCGTGTGAAATTTCTCCCAATTAATCTATCTTTGGACTTACAGTCCATTCACAAGAGAACAACCAATAGGTTCAAGGGACAAGCTACATTTGCAAGAAGTGAACATCGTTTGGAATGATGTTGCAGAAAAACAATATCTAGGTTATTTTGAAATTCAGGGTATATCAAAGAAAGCCAGAAAGTTAAATGAAAATTATTCTTTTCACCGATTAACTACGACAAAAAAAATCAACTGTTGCCCTCCAAATTTCATTCCAGAACTTTTTGAACTAAACTCAGATGTAATTAGAATGTAAGAATAATCAGATAGTTAAACGATTGAAGGTAAAGCAAATAAGAATGAAATTAACTTTCAGATATTTATTTCAAATTCCCAGGCAATTGGCTATGACACTATTATATAATGGCACAATTCGCGGAAGTGGTGGCCCCTTTATACAGAGGGTTATCCAGTGGGTGCACCAGAACGAAAAACCGAATGAATCGAAAGTGGTTGAATCTTCGTAATTTAGAAGCAAGGACAAAGCAGAAGAACTAGATTTGTCTTTTTTCTGTTTCTAAGATATTTGATTGTCATTTGGTTTAAAGGCATATCAAACATTGCTTCATATGGGATACACATCATATCTGAATGTGTAAATCTTATGAAAAAATTATTTAATTAATTTTACAAAACGTTTTCCTTCGTATTTTTTTACTAGTTGTATATCTTTACAACCAAGAACTAAGCACATTTTCATTATCCTGGTTTGCATGCTAAACTGGGAGTTTAGAGTCTTTCTATTCCCAGGTGTTCCATACACAATTATATCTGCCCCCATGGCTCAAGCTTATCACTGCCTGATTTCTGAACTAGAGATTAACTGCATATTGTAACTCTTTGAAGACACAGGGACTCAAAGTATAAAAAACTTCAATTAAGTTATATGCAATTTCTTCTGTTGCTTTTTCTTTCTGCTTCTGCTGCTTTTCGCTTGCTTTTTTACAGCGATCAACTTTATGAATTTCGTCAAATAATCTTGATATCCAAACATAAATTCGAAATAATTATTTGGCTGCACACAGCTGCATGTTATTTTAATCAATATGCATCTTGACTTACTTTTAACATCTTTTGACAACTTTCACATACACACACAAGTTTAAATTAATCATTCCTTCTTCACTAGTGTTTTACACTTTTTGTATTTTATTTTAAATATTTTAATATTTTATTTCTACCACAATAGTTTTTTGGTAAATATGAATAAATTATGATAAAATGTTTTCTATAAATATTAGAAATACAAATAAAATCTTTTGCATTCTTGTATCTAACATCATTGGAATGTACCAATAATAGTCTAATAATCCATGTTGCTTAGCAATGGTGTAAATAATAACAAAGGAAATCCAATTAAGAAAACAAAACGAATTTAAGAAAAATTATGGACTTTTATTACATGTTTGGGATGCTTTAAAAGTAAGTTTTAAAACAACTTCCTTCCCAAATGACTCTATCAAATATCTTAGAACTTCAAGCTTTAATAGAAACAGTTAACGCTTCTGATAAAATCAATAACTAAGTAGGAGATAAATATTCTAATGTAAAAAATTAATGATCCGATTGCTAAATGACTGCTTACTTGCAGTTAATTTTGTGATTTGGAATGATAACGTGGAACTGATCTTTCAACCAGACAAATATTTTAACTTGGCAAAAACAAGTAAAAAAAGAGGTTCTAAAAAAGTTTAGAATCACAAGCAAAAAAGATGTTTAAAGTTTTAAATCTAAAATTTTCTTCTGGTAATGTTGATGATACAGTGAAACCACTAGAGTAAGTAGAAAGAGTAAGAAGTGATCAACGAAATCAAAGAGCGATGATATTAGAAGTTTAAAATAGAGATTTTTACCTTTTAGGAACAAAATAAAGAAAATTTTCACAGTGCTATATTAGAAATCACCCAAATATCAAAATAACTTGGCTCAATATTGACACTCTTGGCCAAAATAACTTCAATTGACAATTGTCAAGATAAACCCAATGATAAACCTGTACTAAACGCCAAGTTTTCCTCAATATTGGGCATGGTAAAATAAGCCAATATTTCCCCGGATGTGCAGGAAATGCGAAGATAAACCAATATTGTATCCATAGTGGATGGTAACTTTTCCCGCCATGATAAGACATTATTGGTCATATAGTGGCAGCCATGTTACTCTAACCCTCAGGCACGCCAAGATGGACCAATATAAGTTTCTTAACTTTCTATATTATATTTTGGTAGCTAAGTTTCTACCAAAATATAATATAGAAAGTTAAATCCAATATGGCTGTAAATTTTTTCTATGCTGTAAACGTGTGTTTTTTGTTTCTTAAAAATATTTACTTATTATTTAAGATTAAAACTTCGTAATCCTAAATATATTCCTCAAGTTCCTGGAATTTGACAATAACAGATGGTGCTGAGTTTTCAAGGAGTTTCATCTCTGTAAAATAAAAGTTTGTTTCTTCAAATATTTTGCAATAACAAAGTTTGTTTATGATGAATATTTGAATCTGAATGAAAATTTATTTCAATTCAAAATTCTAATCTAAACCAAAACTATATTTTTGCAGAATGGATAAAATTTTTAATATATAAAAAAAAAAAACAATTTCTGCCGATGTATTAAGATAAATTTTAACTTTGAAACTTAAATTTCATGATGCTGTAAACTTAATATTTAAATCAAATGAAAGT
>JAPDSC010035650.1:52636-68115 GCA_026290005.1 Latrodectus geometricus
ATATATATATATATATATATATATATATATATATATATATATATAGCTTGCTTGATTTTGTCTATATTACTGTACTAAAAATCATAGTGGATAAATAATCAGTGAAACAAAACAAAAAGCTTTATAACTCATTAGTATTGTTAACAAGTTATTGATTATGTCAGCTTATTTATGAATTAAAGATTACTTTTTATTCAATTATTATAGCTTATTTATTTAAAATTATTACATGCTTTGAAATAAAAAAATTATCAAATAATTTTATCCCAACAACAAAGTTACTTCCAGATTCAGTGTTATTAAATGTGCATTAATTTATTTGAATGTAAGTTTCCATCATTCATGAATGTTCCAAGTAATTGAATTTAGTCACTAAGTTATTTTTAGTCCCCAGAAATTATATAATTGTCACTCACACACACACATTCTTATAAAACAAAATAATTTAAATTTTTAAAACAAAATATTTAAATAAATTACCAGCAAAATACAAGACAAAGTTTTTAACTTGTGTAAATCTATAAATAAGATTGAAATATTAATTACAATATCAAAACTTTGAAAAGTTAAATAATTAATCAAAAATTATAAATAAATTTCTTCAACTTGTATTTCATGTAAACTTTTCATAATTAAATAATTAAGTCGACTTAACTGTAAATATAAGGAAAGGAAAAAAAAACTCTAAAAAGAAATAAATTTAACTAGGAATACTAGATGATAACTTACAGGTACAAGCTTTAGCGTATTCTTACATTTGGAAATTAAAAATTTCCAAGTTAATATTCCTTAATATGCTTACATATATACAGATTTGACAATGATCCAAACCCTACAACCAAATACCTAAATATTTAAAATATTTTTCTTTTTTTTACGTGGTAGTTTTTTAAGAATGTCTTTAAAAAGTGACTTTCTCAGCAGATTTTTCTTATCTGTAACTTAGAATAATGAGTGGCTTAAAACTATACTAATATTAAAATTATCTTTTAAAACTAATCTACGCAAATTTAAGTATTCAATTAAATATAATTAAGTGAAATACAAATCTATCATAAATTGCATTTTACTTAATAGCACAAGTTAAAAACTAAACTTATAAATATACTTCTATTTATGTAAATAATAAAGAAGAAAGTCATCGAGGAAATAAAGAAAGGATCTGATTTATTAGTACTTTATGATTAATTATTTTATGATATGCTTTATGATAATGTCTACATTTTAAGAATTTTTAACTTGAGAAATATTTATTAATGTGAAATGCTGACATAGTCAGATCTTGAAAGATTTTTTTTTTTTTTTGTAATTCTCTGGCGCCAATGGAATTTACAAATCTATGACGTCATTCGAAAGCTATATTAGTTTGCAAGACTCCCTAGGTGAATTCAGCAGAAATATTGACGCATTTCATTTCCAATGTAAACAAATGGGTTGCTGCCAAAATTTGCCGTAAATAGACCCCCGCGAAGAGCGTTTTCATCTGCTCCTGAAACCACTGGTTGAAATGCATCAAGTTAGCGACCTCATGATTTTTGAAAACATTAAGCCTTCACACCGATACGCATTAGTAAAAGGAAAAGTAAATATTTGGGAAAGACCAATTAAATGTTTAAATGGTGCACTTCTATATTTAGCCTCCTAGAGCTAGAGCTAGAGCTGCACTTTACAAAATTAAATTGATCACAGTGATGTAATCAATGTTTTGACTTTTCCTGATATTTTCATTATTTTAATAATAAACATTTCATCATTAAAATAACCCCAAGCTGAACTCTTAAAAGCAAATGTAAATACGAAAATTAAACTTTGATCTTTATTTTTGGAAAATATATAAAATGAAATTTTATGATAAATATAAGTGAAAAATATTAATTAAAATAAACTAAGATAAAAAGACATGAATTAAACTATAAATAAAGTATAAATAATATAATAATAAAATTACCATAATTTGATATTGTAAAAATTAGCAATTATATTTAATTTTTTTAATTTTTAAAAATTAAATTCTAGTTTCGGTGTCTATTTTATCTTGTCATTTCATGGCAGTTTAAAATTACAGAATCGGTTTATTAATCATTAATCCAAAACATAATAATGGTTCTATTAACATAAATTAAAATTGTTTCACTTATGTACAGCGTACGTGCATAATATTACCCTTTTCTATTGTTTTGTAATACTATTATAGTGAACAGAAAATGTACACACACTAAATGAACAGAAATTAAATGCTTTTAACGCAATAAAACGCCTTTGCTTGGGAAACTTTGTCCATTGGTTATTCTAGATACATACCGCTTACCTATAATGTAATAAGCAATTAGTTATATATATGTATCAGTTTTATAAAATTAAAATTTTTTACAAATTACAATATCCCGAAACTACATGGAAATGTACAAACTTTTCGTAATAGTTTTTATACCAATTTGTTATGTAGAAACAAATGAATATTTATATGATATAGTTTTGCATATATTCTTTTCTTTAATTCTGAGTATTGCAATTATTACTGTACAACTCGCAGAAAATTTCTTATTCGTCGTGAAATATTTTTACAAAGTTCCTGTTTTCAGAAATTTCTAAAATAACTGACTAATCACGAATTCCCAACATATGAATCTGAATGTTTCCTTGAAATCAAAGAGCTTTTTGCTATAAAAATAAAAATATCAATGTCATTGTAATAGGTTTTCCCTGAAAGTTATGCTAGAAGATAAGAATCGAGGCAACTTAACCGAAACACTGAAACAGAGTCTTTAAGAAATACTTAAGAAAGCAGTGGAGACCATCCGTCCAAACAGGCGATGAATGTTTTCTGGAAAAATTATGCTTCTTGATGATTTCTCTCTTGCATCACATTGTTATTCAGATTCTTAAATAATTGGATTGATTTAGAAATGAATCTTATTGTGTGTGTGAATGGACATATTTGTAGTAATTTACAAATTTTTTTTATCTAAGCTTAAATGTTTATCTGGGAAATGAAAATTTTGGAAGTCGTGAAGAGTAGAAGAGTATATACAGTGACTACTTGGCTTAATGAATTAGCTGCAAAAGAGTATAAAAGGAGAAATCTCGTGACTTAGCTTAACTATTGCTTAGATGTAGAAAGTGATTATAGAGAGAAATAAAGGAAATATTAGGTGGGGAACTGTATACTTCTTTTATTTTGTCAGTATAAATGCTTTACATTTTTTAATAAAAAAAATATTTATTTCCTAGATTACCATACTACATACCTGAGGTATCTTTGGAATAGGGACATCTCCTATGAATTGATTGCTATGTCCTATGAATTGATTCACTATAATATAACCTATGGAAAAAACATTAAATAACTTATAAGGAAAGCATTTATTAAAATATATTTTAATGATCCTAATGTAATAACTTTCACATTTTATTTAAGTCATATGTATTATAATTATAGATAAAACATTCAATTACCGAAATTCTATGAAAATAAAAAACTCTAAACTTTTTGCAGTTTAGTACCTAGTACCTAAATTTTAAAAGAAAAATTTAAGTACTGGATAATGCAAGTAAAAGTTGTGAAATAAATATATAATTATTATTTCTATATTATTTTTTTAAAAAAATTTACTGTTAAAAAGTGCAGCGAAGTTTAACTAATCATTCATTGAATTGTAATAGAAGCGTTGAACTTAATGAATACACATGTTTTAAATAAACACTTCTGTTGAAGGAAATTAAAATATATACGGAAGAAAATTATAAATGGATTAAATGTTCTGGTCCAGAAATTTTGCGAAAGATTAAACTGTCAAAAATTCTAATCTTAATACGTTTTTATTCCTCATGAGTTTCGGATCCTTCATTGAAATACTAATTGAATGACTATTCTCAAAACCTTATAATTTATTGTTATTAGATAAATTTTTTCTTGATAATGTAACATATTTATAATTAACATAATACAAGTGAAAATCTATCTTAAAAATCCTTCAACTCAATTTATTGTCGCTTGATGGAATATTTGTTTGATGTAACCCCAGCGTTTCCACTTTCTTGTTCAAGCATCCAATGTCTATTTTTGTTAATTTTTTAGACTTCTGAAGTGTTCATAAAATCAAATTTAAGCTGTTGCAATTGTTTTGAGATTAGTGAAAAAAATAATTTCAGCATAAACTTCAACTCGATTCTTAAATCAGAAATTTTAAACTAGTGTACATAAATAGATTTCGATAGGAAGAATTTTAAAATAAAAGAATTCAGTTTTAATCACATAAATATGAAATTATGCATTTTCAGAAAATTAAGGCAATTAAAAAAAAAGGAGTTCATGAAAACTTAGACATTGTGAATGAACCATAACTATTGAGACTAATAATGAAGAAGTGTTCAAATGATAAGTAAAAATTTTTTATTCTGGTATTATTTTGCCCATTACATAATTTTAGTTTTCGATTCAATTTTTACTAGATACTCCAGTTCTTCCTCTTCAGCTCTCACCTTCACATGTCAACTGCCAACGCTCAATTTTCGAAGGAGTGAAGGATCCCTTTTAGTCATTCATGGTATGTGGGCGAAAAGCCTGTCTACTGGTTTGCATTCAACTGTGACATAATCTCTCAAACAGCAATTTCTAGACTGGCCAGAGGTCATGCTAAGTCTCTCCTTTTTCTAGGGCAAGAATATTTTTGCAGCCTGCTCAAAATATCAATCTTAGCAAGCTTCTGCTGTGTACATCCTGTATTGTTTGTGACCTTCCAGAGAGGACATATATACGTCCCCCATTCTTTTCCTTGAATTCCTTATGGTCAGTGATCTGATGGATCTTGTCTGATTTCGTCAAACAACAAAATGATAAGCCACAACAGCAAGAGTTTTCTATTGAAGATAATAGAACCAAGCATGAAACTACCAATTTAATGACACCCAGTAGTTAGTCTTTCATGACATAACAATCATCTTTGAAAAATATTTTAGCAAAAATTTAAATTGAAATAAATAACAGGCAATTAACTACAATTACGATAGTTAAAAATGCTTTTTAAAATATCAGTTCGATTTTGAGCAAAATATCAATGGAAAACTAATATAAAAATTTTGCAAATTAAAAAAATTCAAAAACAATTTATTAGATCTGTAATTTTTTAAATAGTAATTTTCCTACTTTAACTTTACAAATTCTCATTAAATATTTTAATTGAATTGATATTGATGATATACATGAGAATGCCAGATCATACGTGTTAAGCGATTTATAAGAATCTAGGGCCAAAATTAGAAACGTTTGGAGTAAGTCATCTAAATCAATTTCATCATTATTTGAGAAAGAAGTAATTGAGTTTTTAATGTATATAAAAGTAAAATATAATAGTATATAAAATAATGTGATAAAAGTAATAAGTTCGGTAATTATATAAAATTACCGGCGATTATGTATAATCACCGGTAATTTTATATAATCACCCATTTATCATTTTTACTGCACATGTGTGTGTTACAGTAAAATGATGAATGGGTGATTATATAAAATTACCGGTGATTATACATAATCGCCGGTAATTTTATATAATCACCGAATTTATTACATATATTTATATATATAATGTATAAACTATGGTTTTTTATTATCCTTCAAACGGTTTTCATGTATTCTTTTTTGATAAGAATACAAGGTCAAGAAATATAAAATTCATACATAAGCACTTTAAGATTTGAATGTGAAATAAATATTTTTAAGTCCTTAAAATTTTCCGTCATAATTAAGGTTAAAATAATTCCCATTCATGTTTCATTTGAATGTTTTTTTTTAATTTTAAATGAAAAGAAAAACAGTAATAAGTTTTGTGATTTTGCAATTGAAATGAGTTTTGGTAATATCAAGAAAAAAACATAATCTTCTACTTCTTGCGCTTTTCCCTAACGCGTCAGTTGTTCATTTTACATAATGAAGTAAACAATAAACATGAAGTCAACAGTAGTAGTTCATTTTACTTATGAACCAAACAGTAACATAATAAAGAAACTGATTTCTTTATTATGCAATCAGTCTATAAATACGTTCACATTTGCCCCATTCAATCTTGACAAAAAACTTAAAATTTATTTTTTGACTGATGCTTTTGAGTTTACTGAAATACATGTATTATGCGTATGTGATCATTAAGTAACGCAAATAACAAAGATAAAATAAAAACTATTATGTTTGTTTTACTAAACTATTGTTCTTGAATTGATTCCACAATAAAGGAACCGAAAACATTCTTGATCTATCCCAAACAAATAACATGGCTAAATAATGTTATCGATAACAATGAATTGCAGTTTTTCAAAACAAGTTATTGCAGAAATTATAATATTTTAAAAACTGCACAGATGCCTTTAGTGAGAAAAATATTTTGTAATTAGAATAATTATTTTTATAAATGTTAATAAAAATATAACATTTGAAACTCGTTGAATAATCAAATTATAATTTTTAGCAGGGAAAACTAAAGAAATTATTAATAAATGTTATGAAATATTTCCCTATAGAAAATATCTTTATCAATTTTAAGATGATGGAAAGAAATTTTGTTTAACTGACACTGTATTGATTACTGTTATTAAAGGACAGTTTAATAACTGGAATCAGTTGTATATTTTAACCAATCTCAACAAATTATCTCTCTGGAGAAGTTACCATGAGTAATGGGCCCATTCATACTTAAGCAAGCTAGGAAAACCTCCATGCACTCACCTCAACAAATATGCTTGCTTAAAGGAAGAAAAATAATATTTATATGTTATAGTTCAACAAAGGAGGGTATCAAACTTTAGACATTTTAAGTAGAAAAATAGAATATTAATTATTTCCCAGATTCAACTATTCATTTGATTCTCATAAGGTACTAATTTATTACTCCTATTGCTAGATCATAATGGACAAATTGTTTTGGTCTTTGACCCATAGTGTAAATAAACAACGGCTGTACGTTATCATCAGATATTTGTCATAAATAGTGGTTCTTGTTCACATTCCACGAGAAAGAAAAAACAAACATTGCTCCAGCAGGTATCCACGTAGAAAGAGGAGATGCAAAACACATCTTCCTTTGTTCAATAACATCTGGAATCGAATCTCGTAGAATATGAACCGATCGAATCCGAAAACTTCTATTCTGAAAATTTCAGTCCTAAAAATAACCCACTGTGAACTTTATCGTGTTCAAAACCAAGAAATAGATAGTCAAATAGCCTAAGGCATTTGAAAATCCATTTAGTTTTTGTCTAAAAAGATTTTTATAGAGTACACTTGTTGCAAAGGAGAAAACCCGAAAACTCGCAAGAAGGAAAACCCCTTCTTTCGCAAGGGAGACAACATTCATCAGAGAGAAAAAAGTGCGTCCCTTTATATGTGCATACAAAGAATAGAAGTACAACATCTGTCTCTCGTTAATGCGGAAATTGAAACAGGAACCACTGCGGCGAATGCGGTCTTACCGTAGTGCAAGCACAAGTCTTACTATTGTCACCTATTTGCAGCTTTTAAGAACATACTCTGAACTATTTGATATTTCTTAGTAATCCTTATATCAATATGTTAAGATTTTTTTTATATATACTAAAGATATGATTTTTGTTATGCAAAATGACTGATTCTCCTGATTTCTGCTTGGAGACATACTATATAAAAATTATTTCAAAAAAATGTTTTGATTAAGACGATTTTTTTATATAATCTGTTACTATTTTTTATTTATTTTTTTTTTCTATATGAAATGATTATTTATAATCCATTCTATTCACTTCTTCCTATGACAGTTTGATTGTATCTGAATATTACATTATTAAAATTCAGCAATTTTTTTATTTAAGAAAAAAGAAATGAAATACTGTGATAATCAGCGGTATTCCTCCCCCCCCCCCCTTTTTTTATTTCATTATGACCTACCCTTTAGAAATGGAAAAATCTGAGGTAAAAAATTTATATTAATTAAATTTCGTAAAGTCAAAATATAAACCGCTGAGAAGCATTCATATTAAGCTTAATGTAAAAATATTTTCTGTTCCAAGGATATAAGTTAAGTAGATAAAATAAGGTTTTCACATTCATTTATTACAATGTAAAATAGAAAGTTTTTGAAGTTTATGCGTTGCCATTGAATGAAGTGAGAATAAGTATCAAATTAGTATATGACGTGGTTGAGACACCGGTCAGCCGAGAGTAGGAATATCAGTCGTATAAAAGCAGGTCCACCGCGCACATTCGTCAATCGTAACTCGCACAGTAACGAAGATAAATAGGAGTCTCGAAGGATTTCATTCGGTGTTCTTTGCTTTGTGATTTCAAATAGGACTTATCAGCTGCTGCATCAAGTCATCGAATGTGTTAAGAGTTTGAGGATAATGCTGTAAATGAACACATGGCAAGGTTTCATAAATTTAAGTCTAAAGATTTAAGTCTTACCTTATCATAAGATACTTGGGTACTTTCTGTCAAAATAAACATGTGGCGATACTGGTAACTGAATCATTAATTCAATGGTCTTTTCAATAAATCATGGGTTTGATGATGGGTAATGGAGGCTCGAAATCATCTTAAAACTGTAGTTTTCTGCTAAATTAGCCATTGTGCTTTAAAGATTCCAACTCAACCAAACTAAATTTATTACAGTCATTTAAAGAAAATGAGATAACGGAAAGAAAGTGCTGAAACATTTTTCAAAATTCATGTAAGGTAATGGTGACTGTTTATCTTTGATTTATTTGTCATTTACACATCTATATTTCCTCTCAGCATGATTCCAACTCTCTCTATCTCTCATTCTTGTTCAATAATAAACTATATTACTGTATAATCATAAGCTTCGGTTATTCGTTTATTACCAAAGATTTCATGTCATTTTAATTCTTTTTTTCTTCCATTAAACAATACATTTTTCCCCAAAATTTTCCTTTTCGAAAGAATATTTTTGAGTTCTTATTACAGAAGTAAGTTCTTAAAATTAATCTAAAATATTTATGTATATTCTCACTGTTGTAAGTGTTGAACGACATTTCATTTTTTAGTTTCCATAAAAGATACCAATCAATCAATTTGAAGAACAATTTTAATTAAAAAAATATTAAAATAGTTATCTATTACCACAAATTTAATAAGTTTTTGATTAATCAAAAACTGTCACTCAATTAAATTGAATTTAAAAGTAAAATATAATTCCAATCAAAAATTATAAAAATGAATTGCCAATTTCTGAGAACTTCCTGAATCTTCAAAAGATAGCACTCAATTAATGGAAAATTAGTACCAAAAATAATACATAATAATGAATGATACAATAAAATTTCAAATAGAAAATCCAAAAATGTTGCTTTTGAATAAATGTAGATGTTTTGTTACATTAAGTTCCTTTTAATTAAATTTATCTCTTAAAATTTTGTTTTTATATATATTTCGACTTGTGTCGTATCAAAATTTCCATAGAAAAACGTGTAAACAATGCAATACTGTGAATTAAATTGAATCAAGAAAGTTACGTGCACCAAAATCAAATTATTGGCTGTAATTAATCGTTTCAAATAGTTTTTCTAAAAACTGAATTTAAAATTATTACGTTGTATATTACACGTCTGATGATGATTCGATAACCAATGTTTTCAGTGTCAAATACTTTTAACCACACTATATCAACATTCCCAGAATATCTAGCATTCAAGTGAAGAATTTAAGCTACTAGAAAATTCGCCACTTTTCTACACATAGTGATGTTTTAACACTTCAGTTCCTAAATTGAATAAGCCTGCACCAAACCGTAAGTTGAACTTGAGTAATTCAAAAACTTGGAGCTATTCCATTTCCAACGTGGCACTTCCTTTGCGCAACTGTCTTGTCTGGGGCAAATAGCCAGGAGTTTTTGTTTCCAGTGCCATTTAAACGATCTCTTCACTCACGCCATTTTGTTGATCTAGATCTGACAGACAAGGCTAGAGCACTAACTGTCACCGCGGACATCCACCGTTGCCCTCGCCAGGGCATTGATCCTGGAACCCTACATAGTTCCAGGAATGTGATAGATTTTAGAACGCTACTTTTACTTTTTTATTTTATAAAATCCTTTTAGAAGTTGTCAGCTTTTTTACTGTGATGTAATATCTACTGTGGATGTATGCTACAAATATCATCTATATAGCATTTTCATTCACTATAAAATATCAACTTGTAAAAAGTATTCAAATATGTGGTATATTTTGATTACTTTTAAAATAATTATTTAAACAAAGAACAATGAAATTTTTGCTTAGTTGACCATAAATTTGATGAATTTTCTAATCTTTTCATTTGTAAACTTCGTTAATTCAATAGTTTCAAATTAACAAAATTTACAATTAGAAACAGGACAATAAACATAATTTATTTAAAACTACGTAAACAATTTATTTAAAACGATAATGCAAAATAAATACAAATATAAGAGCATAAAAAATTTGTTTAGAATTCTCCCATATCGAGTAAAAATGATATGTTTGACATTAACTTATAGCATTAAGGGAAAAAAATCTTTATCAGAATGTGTCTAAATTAAACATTTTTTTTATCAGAATTTACATTAGATTAAAAATACATCAATTAACAAGGTTAAGAAATTACTGAAGATGGAACGAAAATCACATGCATGAAAATTATTTGACAAAATATTAAATATGACTAATATTTAATAATCCATAATTTTGTAAAATATTATTATTATAAGCTGCTATTATGATATTCAACAAAATCTTGTCTCATCAGTTTAACTTTGAAATGCTTAAAAGTATGGTCATAAAAAATTACGTTGAGTTATAGGAAAGTGACCATGATCTACTAAACAAGACGATTATCAGCCTCGTGATAAAAAGCGATTGGAAGTTGAAAATAAAACGCTTCAGAAAGCAATCATAGCTCGCAATTCCCTTCCAAGAATCACCAAAGGGTGCGAAAATATTGTTGAAAAACAAGTAGGCTTAATTACACAGGAGCTTGCAAACTGCCTTATTCCAACATTATTTCACAGTATTTAGTCTGGATATCTGTAAAAAAAAAATTTATACTGTCAATTAGCACACGCTGGTATGAAAAGCTTAAGCAACAATGTAAATTGAGTAGATAACCATAACATTGCAAAAAGAAGGATTTTTGCCATATGCACGATAAACACACGATTCAATAGATAAGGTATGCAAATGTTAGGAATAAACATCGTATGTGACGTGAACATAAACAAAATGCATGCAGTCAAAGAGAACAGCTTAAGACTATAGTAAAAGGAAAGATAGGGACTCAATTAAAACATTCACTGCAAGTGCTGGGGAGTTCTGATGTGAAATATGCCAAAAAGAAATTACCTGGACGACTTCTAGCGTACAGGAATGATAGCAAAGCTGTAGGAGGGTCGAAATCCAATGGTTCAGTAGCTTTACGCCACTTCCCGTTAAGATCAGCAAGTAAATCATCATTTGCCGTGGGAAGTGATTGGGGGTGTGCCACATTCTCCATCAATGGATTGCCGGAGCTCCGTGGGTCTAGGACGTGACCACGTTAATCTTTGACGTCCAATGTCCTTCTGCTGATGTGGTGTAGATGTGGAGAGGAGAGCACCAGCTCACGTATAATCTTGTTACCTGATTGTGGTTCAAAAATACGAATGCCTTGGTGATGGGCGAGTATTCCAAACCCGTTAACTCTGACGTACAGTCCGAAGTTAGTCTACACCACTATGCATGTTCATTACTTGTTGTCAAATGATGAGTAGATTGGTTTACCATATCCTAATGGCAACTTAAGGTCATAAGATTCAAGGTTCAGTTTTATAATCTATAAAATTTTATGTGATAAAATTATTTTGTGTAGTCTTCAACCCAAACTCCATTGGCTTAGAAGCTTCATGGCATTTCCCATTTAAAATGAATAAGGTGAAGCATCATTTTCAAGGTGCAGTGATTGGGAGGGTGACTACATTCTCACTCACTTTATTGCTTGAGCTTTGCAAGTTGGAACGTGTCCACGTTAATCTGTGACGTGCAAAGTCCTGCCACTGGTGTGGTGTAAATATGAAGAGAAGCATGATAGTTTAGGTGTGAGCGCTTCACCTGATTGTGGTTCAAAATTAGGAGGAGCTTGTTGACGGGCTAGTACTCCAAACTTATTAACCTTAAGGTACTGTCCGAAACTCACCTGCAACACTATACATGTCTCTAGAAGAGGCATTTTGTAATCATTGTAGATGAAGAGTTAGGAATCAACAAAATCGTAAACCCAGAAAATTTCCAACCCATAAGTACACCTGTAAGAAAGGGTTTTTTTTTTTTCCATCCCAAGAAAACAATTGCAGAGGCTGACCGATGCGTCATCCTGCAGGCAAAAAAGACCCGAATTTTGCAGCAAGTGCCACTGCTTAGCAAGTATCTATAGAAACGAACGACCAGTCACGTGATTTACTGTGTTTAGACATCCTCACAAGGGTGGCCTATTCACACGTCTTTCTAAACACTGAATCTCTTTGAAAGTTGGTAATCGGTGCACTGTTTAGAGTAGTGCAAGGAGCACAAAAACTGGATATTTTTTTAATGAAAACTTGTCCTCTTTAATGATGAAAATCGTTTCAATGCCAGAAGTTATTCTTAACATTAAATGATTTAGAGAGAAGTTACTGAGACACGTTTGATTTAGAGAACTTTCAGATTTGGATCATTATCTTCATAATTAATAAAAAATTTTTATTATATTTGGTTTAAAGATAACTTAGTATAGTACAAAGTAATAAGCCTTAAAAATTGTTAATATACTCAAGATATTTGGCAATATTCATCAAAGATTGAAGTTTTTAAACAGCATTTACCTAATGAAAAAATAAAAGCATTTACCTATTGGTTGGGAAAACTCAAGCAACAGGCGTTTTTAGCCGTTACTCTATGAGAAATCATCTGAGAGACATGAAATTCAGAAATGAGAGACTACATTCTGTACTTAAGAGAATGATGAAAGCATAGTGATGCAAAAAAGAATACAATGCACATAGTATAGAATCAAACAAAGTAGCTGTACTCTGAACTCATGGTACCATTACCCATGATTGTCTGTCCAAGTGGAAGAACCACAAACAGACATTCTTTGGCTTAGAATATGCCCTTCTCTTCATGTAATGGTTGCTTCACACTATCTCTTCACACTCAGCTTTAAAGTGTTCTACGTTTATTATGTGTGTGTATGAATAAGAGAGCCCATTCCTCAATCAGCATTTGTTTATTTGAAAAACTAAAAAAAAAAATCTGAAATCATAAAAACCAAAATGAAATATTAAAAATTATTTTTTTATCTTGCTTAAATACTTCATGTATTTTATTTTTGACCAATTGTTAATAAATAATATATCTCCATTCTTTAAAATTTGCAAAATGCATTTTCTCAAATTAGGTAGATCGAAATTATTTATTGTATTAATCGATACTATTTAACATCTAAAAAGAAATTCCCTATTCAATTTTCATCTCTACATTGATACGATAAATAAAAGTACGTCCATATAAAGATTTATATTTTAAATATTAAATGGTAAAATAATCAACAATTCTATTCTAAATTTTATTTAGAGTTTACCGCAGAAATTAATGGGGAGAAATAGAATGAAATTGTGTTGAATTTTTTTTCTTGTAAAATCTATATTTTTATTCATTATTTTTTGTTTCTCTAAATAATAATTAATTGACAACAAAATATAATAACAATTTGTAGTCAAATTAATATGAACGATATTATGATAAATGTCTTATGAATATAATTTCTTACTATTCCATCTTGTTTTTTAATATAATCCAAACTTTCAAAAATGGAAGCGGGTGTTAAAATCATTGGCAACGTTTTTTAGTATAATACATAATTTTAATCAATGCAAATAATCTGTTTAAAACAGTTGAATAATGTAAACGTATTTAAAATATTTTAAAACATTTAATAATGATTTATATAAGATTAAAAATTTAACTAAAAAGTTATCTGCTTGTATAAAATAAAAGCCCAATATTAATCTACAATTGGTGTAAATATACTTCAATTTGTGTCCATAACCAATTCATTCTTTATCTGAAGTTTCAAAAAATAAATAAATTTTTAAGAATTAAAAACTTGTTCTGCATTTCTAGCAAACCCTTTCTTACTCAGTAATGCTAAAATTATATCTAACCTCAAACATTTTTAGAATCTAAAGTAATCTTAGGATATTTATATTTAAATGTTACTGAAGTGACATACAAATGTAAGCCCTTGAAACTGGATTTTATTCCAAAATAATTCGTGATTCGAAGATTCGTGACGTAATGAGGAATCCTAAATAGGAAGCATGCAATCATATTTAATGAACATTTTCAACTATTTAGACTCGACGTAGAAGGTCCCCCAGGAATTTTTACACAGGAAACAATTTGTCAACATCTTCTTAGAAACAACCCCAGCAGTTCTTTTCAACTCTGATCTTCCCATTGATGCTTTGGCTCCGTCTCCACGTGAATCAAATGACGTGAGTGTTGCCGCAACATACTTTATTTCTGGAGAGGTGGTGGGTGTGTCGCGAGGGAAAGGCACTACGGTGCGAAGACACCGTGGAACAACACCCTCAGAAATAAACTGCGAATGACGACTGCCTTGTGTCATGTGAAGGAATGACGCAATTTTGCTAAACTTAGTGAAGTTAGAGAGACTGAAATCGCCATTTCGTAAGATTCCTCTTATGAGTGCGGTTTGATTGTAAAAGTTGCCTTCTTCAGTTGGTACAAAACGACAGGTAAGACGTATTTCTTTCTTTAAGTACTTTTTATTTAATATGTAACTGTTAATGAAGTAGATATATGAATTTATTTGCAAACATTCGAAGATGTTAAAGTATTCTTATATTTATGATGACTTATAATAATCTGGAATGATTTAAATAACTCTTTATATCATGACGTCTCATCAAATGTGAAAAATTTTTGCATGGTAACAAATAAATACTTAGAGCTCAGTTAGCTCTTAATAGCTTAATTAAAATAATTAACGAACTATTTTATTTTTTCTGGACATAAATTCAAGCTTTACCATGAGAAAAATTGCTTTTATTATAAATTTCTATACCTAATTTATTTGACTTTGAATTTCAAAAGAAAATTTTAAATATTGATGTACACTTTTGGGGATCATATCTAAAATTTACGTGATGTTTTAAGAATTTTATGTTTATATCAATTAAGAACTTCAAAAAATGAATTGTTCGGGCAGCTATTTTTGAAAATTTTAGAAACAATTTAACACAATTTGAGTGAAACAGCAGTATTGAGCAATATCCATATCTTTTCCCAAAGATTCAAGCCTAGAAACTTCGAATAGAGAAAAAGGGAACTCACACTGTAACTATTAAATTACATGGTGTGTAATAGCAATCTATATATTGCCTTCAATAATTAATATATATATATATATATATATATATATATATATATATATATATATA
>JAPDSC010035662.1:0-19962 GCA_026290005.1 Latrodectus geometricus
CATATATTGGATATAATTATATATGAATATTTATTATTTTTCTTGTTTGAGGTATTTTTGTGTAAAATAATTTCATTTCATAACATGTGTATATTATCTAAAATTCTGGACAGTTTTATTATCAGTATATTAATATGCAAATTGTAACTATCAATGCATATTTATTTGAAATTTCATTAAACTACATATAATTTAACAATCGCTGTTAAAAAAATCTCTTTTTCGATGAAGTATATTAGACATACTATAATTTTTATTTTATATTATTACACACTTTATATTTTTTTTAGTATTCCATAAGACACATTATATTTTTTAGATTGAAGAAGCATCCATTATTCTTATTTGCATGGTTTCTTATCAGCTAATAACGTTAAATACATCTACTTTATTAAATTATTTTTACTACATTTAAAGAAAGAAATTATCTTTTTTTGATATAAATTTCTGAAATAAATATTACAAATTAACTAAAGAAAGCAATGAATACTTTTGATTCTTTCATAAATTAAATACTCGACAATGATTATTTTTCTTTTATATTAAAAGAACAATTGGGATATTACTTTTTTTCTCTGCTGGAACGTAGTTTGATAACATTATTATTTGTAAGTTTCTTACGACAACTATTCAGATTTACTATTTTAATTTCTTCGCGTATTAGTTTCTAAGATTAAAAAAGTTGTAATGTAGCTTCTTAGCATTTATAATCTTTGCTTAAATTTTATAACTTATATTTATTTTAATTCAGTGCTTTTTTAGATACTCTATACTGTTTACTTAATTATCAATGCTAAAAGATTTAAAATGTAAAAATAATTTCTTATGTATTAAAGTATTAGCTAGATTATACTATAAGATTTTCTGGATTATGATTATAAAATTATACTTTAATATTTAGCTCAAATTTCAAAATCTTCCTTCTTAATTAAAGATAAAAATAAACATTTTCTTTGTTGCTCTGTTTAAAGATATATATAATGCTGGAAACCAATACCCTCTAATTTGCGCAGCAAAGAAGAGTTTTCAATCATTCCAAAATTTACAAAATATGAGTCTTTATAAAATATAAAAGGTTACTTACAATATATTACATATAATAAATACGCTTTTATAAAATATATTTTTTAATATTTCATTAATAAACTTAATGCTTCTGAAAGGTGTTTAAACAGTATTTCCCTTCAATATTGTAAGTAGATTCTTTTAAATGTTTATATCTTTATTTGAATTCATTAAAATATGTAAATCCATTATTTCAATAATCAATTTATCACAATTCAATACAATATTTATATTTTAAATTTTGCTGTATTCATAATTGAATAGTAAAATAAATAGTAAATTTTTAATTTATCTGAGAACAGCATACATTATTTTAGAAATACTATATTTTAGAGAAATACCTGAATAATAATAAAATGGAACTTGTTTTTATAATTATTTCTAATACATCATAATCATTTCAATTTAAAATTGCATTTTTTTTAAAATTGCAATGAAGTTATTAAGGTGATTCCCATAAAAAGTCTTGAAAAGTACTTTCATTTAAATATACTTTTAAATTTAATTATACGTTGCGGTAGCTAAAATAAAAAACAGATTACCATAAGAATTTGATTTTCAAGATCAACCGTTATTTTATATATATTATTAATGAATATTTAACTTAGAATCATTAATATTCTGAATATAATTATATCTTACTTTTTACCACATGAAATTAATTTAAGAATTTATCAAAATACTTATTATAACAGTTAAATGTAATAAATAATAATTACTGCTCTCTACATTTGAATCATATTTTTAAGTGTAAATGGATTTATTTTATAAAATGATCGAAATAAATTATTTACAAATATAAATAAACTTTTGTTAAAAAGAAAATCCAAGTATTTATACTATTGTAAATAAATATGTTACATGATTAACATAATTTGCTTCTTTTATTTTGTAGATTATATAAATTTTTATCATAAAAAAGCATAAAAAATATAATTTTATATTTCATAACACCAAATTTAATTCATATGTAATAAGTTATATATTTTAATATATTTATATAAAATCCAAAGTAAATTCACATTTTAAACTAAACTGACTAATGTAAAAACTAAAATATATTGTTTTAAATATATAAAATAAAATAAAATTATATGAAGTTGTAAAAATAGTTTTCCTTTAAATAAAAGTATCTGAAGTTGCATAAATAGTTTTTTTTTTTTTGGAGTACCGAAGTATTTAAAGACTGTATTATTTTGAAATAAGTAGATGGCCAGTCTTACACGTCAAATGTACTCAAAGGGTAAATGGTAGCTCTAAAGTAAAACCAAAAAATAAAGTAAATTTTTTTTTGTAAAAATAGTTACTCTGTTTATTACTGAAAATTACATATTTTAAATACATTACATATTAATAATAAAGATATAATTAAACTGAAATATTGTTCTTATGAAATCATAAGAAAACATTTTAGAAATTTCTTAGTACCTCATTACTTTATTGTCAATATTTCCCACTAGATATAAGTATTGTTTTTATATTTTATCACTGAATATGTTACCATCCATTTCATGCATTTTAGACAAGAAAAGTGCAATGAACATTCTAAAAACATGTAACTACATGTAACATGTGTAAACTATTCCATTTTGTGTAATGCGTCATAACTCAAACTGTACTGTAATAGTTGAAACACTTGTTCTTGAAACTGGGACTTGTTCTTGAATATAAATTAGTAAAAAGTATTAAAAATAGATTAAATGAGGAAACGAATAACAACTTTAAATGAGTCATGGAATTGTGTATACTTGTAGAGAATTGAGAATATTTGTAAATAATTTGTTCGATTATTTTGTCTTATTTTAAAAAAAAGAAATAAAAACATCGATTATAATTGAATAAATATGCTAATATCTTCATCTTATTTTATTAAAAAAATGTTTTACATTTTATAAAAGGGAAAATTAAAGTCTAAGATATGTACACAAAACATGAATAAAATATTTTTGTGACAATCTAATGAAAGGGAATTTCTACTGAACAAATTTTTTTAGATAAAGAAAAGTTCATCTCTCGATATCTGCATTCACCTAAAAACTTCTGTCCTGATTATGAGTAATTAGGATACCTGGTAACTGGCTGTGGCAAGATTAGTGTACAACATTATGTCACATGAGAAACATTGATAAATTCAATGATATAATTAAATCTACTTAGAATGATTTTCTCAACTTTCTTTTCCAGATTAGTTGCATCGTCAACCAACACTGTTAGAAAAATTCATTTCACAAATTTGATTCTGTACTTTGGATAGTTATTTCATAATAAAGTATATTTTGTTCTTTTATGATAAAAAATATTAAATAAACTGGATACCGAATATTGTTTTCTTTTTGGTAAAGAATTTAAATACCAAGAGAGATATAAATAAAATAAATGAGACTAATTAAAAAGCAATCTCGGTTATTTTATACAGTATGGGAAATACACAATTATTTTGTGAATAAAACTTTTGGTTGTTTATTAACTATATATTTAAATCATTCAATTCATACGTAAATTAGGTATAAAAATGTTTTAGATGATTAATGCATTAAAGAATATGAATCATATATGAAATCAAATAAATATGGTTTTCAAATAAGACTTAATAATGATTATGAATAGAGAATAATTTTGAATGTTTTTAAAATAAATAAAGTTTAATGTAATATAATAAATATAAGTACTTCATAACTAATAAAAGAGAATTATATTGAAGAATATTTTGGAAATTTATTACAGAAAAATAAATTATTAATTTTTACTGATAGTTATTTTATTAAATATTACTTGGCAATGTAATCAAGTACTACTTAATTATAACACTTGTGAAAATAATTTAATTTAAAATATTTGAATATAGAAACTAATCATACACTCGACTGAAAGTATTTTTTTATCTTTTATAATTGACTAGAGACGAAGGGGCTTATTTAATACGAAAAGAATTTTTCTTAATTACATTATTTTCTTAAAAGAAATTTATTTACAAAATAAAAATTCATATAATTTTTGATAAATTTTCTACTTATAAATAAGTTTAAATACTAATTAAGTTTGAGTTTCAGTACCATTTAAGTACTTTTTCTTCATAATATAATAATTCTTCCATATCTTTCAGTCTCAAACGCCCAATGCAATTAATGCTCTGAGACTATTTCATGCATATGAGTCTGCTATCTTAAATGTTGTCTTTACATCCTCCATGGTTGCTGTTCCAATGCCAATAAATTATCCCGCTAAATCAGATAACAGTCTATTGAGAATATTTTAATTATCACGCTTTATTTGAAATTTTTCACCACGCCCCACATTCCAATTCACCATCTTGTTGGGAAATAATGGTATAAAGTTTTGTATGTTAAATTTAAAGGAATAATTAGTTAATGAAACGTAATAAAAATCCAATTTCATGCTATAAGAAATATTGATGCTTGATGTTTATCATATTGCTCAATAATTTTTAATTTTCAGATTTTTATCAGAAAAAAACTAGTTTGAAATAATTAATTGTTGCTCATGCTGACTTTAAACTTTTTAATTTTGATAGTTTCAATTATGAAATCACATTAACAATTTTTTCTTTTCAAGAGGAATATTAATTAGTTTTGTTGTCACACTGAAAATCATATTGAAATTCTTACTTTTATGAAGTTCATTTTTTGTTAATAAATATAAATAAAATTATTTTAGTAGACATAATTTATTACACAATGAAGATAATGCTAAAATAAACAGTGTATAAACCAATGGTATGATTTCGGTCTTTTGGGTCTTATGATATCTGCGCAAACTTTAATTGAAATTTGAATTGAATAATTTGGAATATACATAAAAGGCATTAATATTAATATGAATAATTTTCGGAAAATATTTTGATATTTTTAAGTTTAGTTAAAATACTAAAATTATATTTTAATTGCCTGTTAAATAATTTAACACGTAATTCTTTGTTGAGATTACATGGTACTGGAAGTGCTATGTTACTTAATATATAAAATTAATAAAAATTATGAAAAGCTATGTTGGTTTTTATTAAGATTTATATTAAATTTTATGCATTAAATAATTCGCAATTTCTAGGATACAGCAAAAGTTCAATTTTATTAAATTTATGCATGTTCTAAAGTTTCTATTTTTAAATCAAAATGGTGGTTTTTGTATAAATAAAGATCAAGGAAACAAAAAATTATTTTTTATCTTAAATACTTGCATTGAATTTTATTATTGTCTCTGAAAACAAAATTAATATATATCCTTATTCTTTTATCTGAATGAATTAATTTGTTCCTGATGACATTATCGTTATTCAGGGTTTTCCTAAAATTAAAAACAAAATAGTACATTTAATTGAATGCAAAAAACAATGTGTTGTTTTTGTTTAAATGCTTGCAAGTGTTTAGTTTGGGAATTTGTGGAGAAAATATTCAAAAAGGAAAAATATATCAGTCACTAAATTTTCTAGAATCAACGATATAATTTGGTGAAAAATAGCCTATTTCTTTGTTCACGTCTTATTTCAAGATTTAGAAATCTAGGTTGTGCTTCAAGTAGATGTTTGTTTTTCTATAGAATTTTTCTCTCATCAGAGATACAAAAGTATATTTGCGATTGATTGCAAAGTTTGTAATTGATTGCAAATTGTAGATTGAGCATCAATCACATATTCTGCTCTTTTAGATGCTCTACTGTATGGTATAATTCTTAATTTCAGCAGTCAATTATCAAGAAAATATTTCTTCGTTCTAAACTCTCTAAAGGGCTAGTTTTTAATTGAATGACTTAATACTGAGTTTCTTTTATTTATTTTTAATATAAGAAAACTTGAATATAGGAGTTTTCCATTGAGATTAAAATTGTAATTATTTGCAGCTATTTTAATGATAAAACAATAATGTTTGTATTTTAAGAAATATTTTTCTAATTTTCGAATTAAAAATAAACATTTGTCTTCATTAAGTTAGTTTTTTTGATTTAAAGTATATTTATATCGTTAGAAACCATTAAAAGATTTTAAGATATAAGTTTAGAACTGTTAATATTAATATTTTGTTTTTCTAGGTACTATATTTTCTAACTTTGTTTCCTTATTTAAAAATATTTTATTAAAATTATTTTAAAATATTTACATAATCTTATTAAAATTATTTTAAAATAATTATCTCAAACTAAAAAAAAAAATTATTGTTTCTAAAATTACCAAATGACAAAACTCAGTAATATAGGAAACAAGGTGAATTTCTGAATTTCGAAATATAAATCATTTTTTCTATATGAAGGGAATATCCTTTACTAAATATGGTATTAAAATTTTGACGTTCTATATTGTCGTTATTGCGCATGACTTTAGTTTCCAAGGCAAAACATAAACATTTCTGATATAAATATCATTATATTATTAAAATAAAACCATTTTAATTGTAACTATAATCTTAACAAATGAGACACTTTAAGGATATTTTTGAAATATCCATGAATTTCCCTTACTCCAAAATAGTTACTTCATACAATAGATAGTTTATTTCTAAAATGTATTTAGTAACATTGTAAAAAAGTCTTATACTCTTATCTCTATTGTGTTTATCATAAAAAAAAGAATTCTACTTTAATTCATAAAACATTTGTGTAATAGAAAAAAGTTTCGTTTTACTGCAGGATATCAGGATATTTTGCTACAATCAATTCATCTTGCCTTAGGAAGTGACGGATGTTTGATATCGACGGGTAAAAGGGACAAAACAGCAGATGTTAGATGCTCAGTCGATAAAAGAGGGAAGAGAAACTGCTTGCACTTCGTTTTCTATATCATTAGAGGCCACTTATTTCATCGATTAGGACAACACTTTATACCTCATCTTTTATCGTAATGGTAAGGGCGTAAGCAGTTTCAACTATCTTAGAAAAGAAACATTTGTTCTGCGTTTATGGATAAAATTTCAAATGACGATGTTAAGAATTATATTTTTTTTAGTTTTCACTCCATAACTACGTAATGATAAAAACACAATAAATTTAAGAGAAAGATTCTTAAATGCATAGTTATTGTTGGATCTATGATAATACAATCAAATTGAAAATGATATATTTTATTTATTTTGAGACGGATAAATACAAAAGATAAATCAAATGGTGATAATTTCAACGTATTTCAAGACTGGATTTTCCAAGCTGCATTGCCGAACATAATATATAAAAAATGTTAGGAATGTATTTAACCATTTACAGAATTTTTTTTTAAACTTTTGAGACAATATAATACAATATAAATATTAAGCCAATGACTATTATTGCAAGAAAAGTATCATCATTGATTTTACAATATGATAAAAATTATACTTTATAAAAACAAAAAATCTGAAAAACATCATTCATGAATATAAAACACTTTTAAAAGTTGAAGCAATAATCCTTTCGTAATTTGAGAAAATACTTCTGACTATTATTTTCTAATGTAATTTATAGTTAAATAAAATGTGTATATACTTTTCTGAATGAGGTATGCATAGTGTATAATTAAGAGTTTAGTTTTACTTTTTTATTGTTTTGTGATTGAAACATTTGTGATTTTACTGAAAAATCATGAGTTTTCCAACATATTCTTTTCATATTTCGTGTTAACTATTTAAATTCTTAGGATTGAAATAAAAATATATGTGATTTTATGGTACTATTTTCCTTAATAAATAACCCTTTAGGAAAAATATTTTTATTATGTTTTTTAAAGAAGGGGGTAAAGGGGATAGAAGAGCCACAGGAAATCATGTTTCATGACTGGTTATGTTATAAAAAATATTGTGTAATATCCGTATTAACGTATGATAAAAGCATGAAAAAGATGATGGAACATTTTTCTAAACCCATTTAATTAAATGAAATATAGTGTTTC
The DNA here is from genome assembly GCA_026290005.1 of Latrodectus geometricus. Classification (NCBI taxonomy): domain Eukaryota; kingdom Metazoa; phylum Arthropoda; class Arachnida; order Araneae; family Theridiidae; genus Latrodectus; species Latrodectus geometricus. Next base: position 7,934 of record JAPDSC010035662.1, read on the forward strand.
ATGTAATAATGTACATGAAATATTATCAAATGTAAAACTGAATATGTTTTCTACAACCTCTCATTAATCTACATTTATAAATGCAAAATGTCTTCAATTTTGATGTCAAATGATTAAGATTTTTCTAAAAAAAATGATGATTCTCATTTTTATTTTCATTGATGAAAAATATCATTGTATAAATAAAAGTATGTAGTCAAGTAATAACAAGGTATAAACAGTTAAACTTTGTATCATATTTAATTATGTGCAAATGAAATGCTTGTAAATGTGAATGAAAACGAAATAGTACCTTTAATTTTGTTATCATTGTTTGTTGCCGTTTCTGATCTCTATTTGGCATGACAAAATAAAACCAACTGCATAAATCCAAAATTTCCAAAAATACTAATATTTAATTTATACCGATCAAATGAGTAATTAAATGAAAATTAAATCAATTAGATAGTAAAGAAGAATTTAAAAAAATAATAATCAAGCAATATTTTTTTAACTCTCTATCTATCAAAAGACAGTAAGGACAGATTAACTGAAATTAACAACATAAATATTTTAAATAATATTCAACTTCTGCATTTTTATTTACTGTACACTTTACGAAACTCAAAATCAAAGATACTCTTATATAGAAATAATGTCTTAAATATTTTAACAGAAATAAACTTTTTCATGTCTCTTAAACTGATGGAAGAAACCTATATAAAACAGCAAATTCCTCAAAATAACAGTTTTTCATGGGTCTATTTAAGAACATTTCGAAATAACATAAAATATATTTATGTAATTTTTTATTACTATTATATTATTCATAAATAATTTTTTTTTATAAATAATTTTAGGAAGCTATAACTCTGTATGTCTTATTACGAAGATTCTTTAGTTTTTAGTATTCTTATGTTATATTTTTATCTGAAAAGAATCATCGAAAAAAAGTATAATTTAAAATAAAATCTTATAATTTATGCAAGATTGAGATTAGAAATAAATCATTAAAATTAAGTGCAAAGAATTTTACTTATAAAAATTACAGTACTTAAAAAATCAAAAGAAAATTTCACAAAACTACAACTGGTTCCCAAAAAAAAACTATTATTGTATCACACACACAGAGATGTAAAGATAAAAATTAAGAAAATAAACTAGATTATTTCCCGTGCCATCTTTGAAGATAATAAATATATATTTTCTCGTTTTTAATTATTTTTGGACTTCAGATTTTTTGGTATGCTATCTGACATTAATTAAAACCTGGATTTCTTTTCTGGAATTTCTTTTTTTGAAATTTTAAAAAGTTTTAACTCTACCAGTGCGTTTGACTGATACGGCTTATATTTTTTAATCGTTTATATGTTATTTCTACCACATTTAAATATGTATTTATTTTGAACTTCAGAATTTTCTATTCAGGATTTATTTCTTATAAATTCACAAAACTTTAAAAATTTGTTTTTAGCATTACAATTATAAAGAAACTTACATTGTGATTATAATTTTATTTAATAAATTTTCTATTCATTTTTATATATTATTTTTGTTATTTTTTAATTCTAAACTTAAATAACTCAATATTTTAAAATGAACTGTCAGTTATGCGCTTGATAATATTGAATTCGCAACCTCTATTACTGTTTTTACAACCATATTGTCAAGTTTCTTATCTGTTTTGGACGTATAACAGCTGTATCATAGTTTAAGGCTTCCAAAAGTACCTGAATAGGCTCTTACAAAAATTCCAATACACTAGATAAATTTGAAATTTGGGATAAGAATTTTGATTTTGGGGGCTATGGGAAATAGAATGTAGATAGTTTTAATAAAAGGCTAGACTTTTCTTGCAGCTGATTAGCAATATTTTTAATCCGTGATCTCTTCTCAAGCATCAGCCAAAGAAGAAAGTGATCCTAAAATGGAAATAGGAATGGTACCACAACTCAACTTGACAGACAATTTATGTAAATCGTTCTCATCTACCGTTAATGTTTACGGAAAGAAGTTCTGTTGGTCCCCCGTCATGAACCCTTCTCATTCTATTTTTACGGAATTAGAGCACTTCAGAATGTTCTGAAGAATTAATAATCACCTGGAACCCAGTTATATTATAAAATGTCTATTTGGCATCTCGTTGTATGTGGCTTCATTATCCAAGAAAGTTATCATTGTATGTAAACAAAAGTTTTGATAAACAATTAATCATTTTAATTATTTATTCTATTTCCTTTCAGAGGGAATTCTAAGGAATATATAGTTAAAACTCAGGCATATTATTTCTTACAATCTTTATATTTATTCCCATAACATGGAGAAAATAGACTCATTTTTAAAAAGTCAGTTCAAGAATGTTATTTTAGAATCTTGATGAGATGTAGGATATTCTTTGTAACCAAATTAATATTAATTTACATAAAAATAATTTTCTTCTTCTGTATACCTTGTAAAACGGATATTGAACAAAAAAGGGGAAACTGAACAAGAAAACTGAAAAATTGGAATTTGGTTTTTATGTAAAATTGATTTTAATAAGTTTCAGTTTATTAAAGTCAAATTTTTATAACATAATATTGAATATTTTGCTTATTAAATATATAAACGTATGATTTTCAAATTGTCCTTAAGTATATAGAAGCAATCACAAAGAACTGAACGAAAATAATTTTTACCTTTCAAAAATATTTAATAACGTAATGATTTATTCGATATTTATTTATAGAAAAATATTCATTCATTAATAAAAATAAATATAATTTGGACTTATATTTTTAGGAGAATTTTAACCAACTATTAACATTAATAGATATATACTTTTTTTAACATAAATATATACTTTAACATTAAGAAAATGATTAATTTCTTTCCCCATATAAAAGAATACTTGCTAGACCAATGAAATTTATAATGAAAATGTTAACACAAAACTATGCAAAACCTCTTTTTTAAGAATTTTAAATTTATAAAATGTTGATCCTTTTTTACGAATTGCTGCATGTAATATAATATCATTCTCCTATTTCATACTGAACTGTATAAAATTAATACTGTAGAATGAATATGATTCCATGATTATATTTTGTTTGCAATCTTCTAATTGCATAAATTAATCAATTGTATCTCTTAAATATTAATGGATGTACAATTAATAAAGATCATTTTAAAAATATTACATTATTATTGCATTGTTAATTAAAAGTATTAAAATTCCTAAAGAATAACAATAAAGTTTAAAATCTGGCAAATTATACTTTAGAAACAATGATGGAAAATATTTGCGTTTAAATAAACAATAAGTAATTTTATTAGCTTTAATTATTTTAATAATTTTAATTAATAAATTTAATTGTAATTTTAAAATTATTAAAATCAATCTTATTAATTTTAATACCTTTAATTAAAATTTATGATTTACTTTGTGGGCCTTCTAATTATAATAATTGAAATTAACTTTTATATAAACATATAAAAAATATTGAAATTGACAATTGCCATAAAATTTATAAGTTACATTTCCATTTTGTCATTCTTTGATTTTTGTCTTTTTTGTTCTCTAGTGACGTATAATTTCAGCCGACTTTAATTCCCGAGGAGGGTGACATAATTTGCAGTGTCAACTCTCTCACTACGTCCCTTATCACACTTTGTGCAATTAAATTTTCAGCCGTTGTCTACACCCTTTTCGTGCGGCTAAAATGATCCATTCTGCCCAAACCAGCATATTCGTGACCTCTTTGTACTTTATCGGAGATTTCATTTCGAATGTTAAGTCGGATAATCGTTCTGCTAATGTACTAATCGAGAGAACTTGAAAACTTATCACCACGCCTATTTAACATTCATTATTTTTAATGTTAACTGTTTGTAAATATCCAGGCTTATGTTCGTAAAGATTTGAATTCCAATTGTGTTGCAGCTGCGCAATATCTGTATTCATATTAAAATTAATATTTAGTTATTAAAGTTTATCTGGGATTTAGTCTGAACTTTAGAAATCTAGCTCTCAAACAAATTGCTTTTATCGCAACCTGACTAATGACATCTATTTCATTTGTAAATAAACTCATTATATTTTCAAAATGTTTAAATTTCTAATACTGTTTATAATTATTAACATACAATTAATTTATATATTGAACTCATACAAAAGCTTTTGCCTTAAAATCATTTACGGTAAATTTGATGTATGATATACTATTCCATTAAGAAATAAAAGAAAGTTAATCAAATTAAAAAAAATATATATATGTTTTTGTTGATACTAATTCAAATATATAATAAAAGTAGGTCTTTTAAGATAAAATAATAGAATAATCACATGACAAATTAATTAAATTTCGTGGAAATAATTTTTTGACATGAAAATTTTAAATGTAAATATTATAACTTACAATGATACTGTTCAGATATACGAAATACGTAATTTGAATATTTACGTCAGATATTATAACAATTGAATTCAGATATCTTTAAAACATCAGATATATAAATAGCTATGTAAAAGTTGAAAATAATTTTTCTTTTAAGGAATTCTTTATTTTGTTCTTAATTATGTTGTTTTTCAACTATTTTGATTATAGCTGAACTCTAAAAATCAAAAGGATACATAATCAGTAAATTCTACTCATAAAACTATAGAAGTCAGAGTTTGATTTTATAACACACGCATGAAATTTAGTTTGTTATTTCTATTATATTTATTCCTCAAAAATGAAACTATATATTTAAATAAGGTGCATTACATATTAATTATAAATATCATCCCTAGTTATGAAATAATTGCAAAAAGAATTTTAAAAAGTGTAATTATGTTTTTCAAATAAGAAGATAAATATCTGTAGAAATTATTAATCAGTTCCTTCAAAATTTTTGAAGTGATTTTTCTACTATCCTATTATATTTCTTAAAATAAGTTCACATGCATGTTCTTTAAAAAAATACAATTGAGGTGGTTAAATTTGAAATTAATAGAAGAATGCACAAAATTTGATTCATTGTATACCACAATGCCAACTTAGTTTAAACTTATTTTTATTAGTTTACATTTGAATAAAATATCATTCCTTTAATATTGTGAACTAATTTGTTTTTTAACTCCATTTTATGAGAGACTTCAAATTATACTTGCAAAATAAAAAAATTATCTTTCCTATCAATTTTATTTGGTATCTCAAATTATAAAATTTCCATAATTATTAATTAATTATATCATTTCTAAAACATTTATAGTAATAAGTGCAACTATAAATTATGGATATTCTTCGCATTTTGCTGATTTCTATTTTTGCTATAATATGTTTTTTTAAGCTAAAACGATTTTCGGTCTAATTTTAGTTCTAATAAAGAAAATAATCTTACTATTCTGGTATAAAAATTTACTGCAACAAGGGAAATAACCCAAAAGGATAAAAAAACAGTCACATAAAATCTGAGCATAAATCTATCCCGTTACAAGGTCACCAAATGAAGACTTCTTATAACCTTTGTTAATCAATGTTTAAATACTTAAAACGATATAGGGTTTTCAAATCATTATTGTTTAGCAAAACCAATGTTGTGAATTATTGCACTTAAAACTAGCCCATCTATTAGAGCTTTCGCAGTAGAATGATATATTATTGCTTCAAAAGCATTAAAATCTTCCTTGATCAATTGTAGGTACTTTTTTTACTGCAAAAATTAATATCAGAAGAGATAGTATCATTTTTTTGCATAAACTACGGCTATTTAAATAACTTAATGCTATGTAAACGTTTGTAAAGTAAGCAGTCACTGTATAGTCATACCATTTCTGAATATTCCCCCTTGCAAGACTATAAAAGAAATGCATGTTCAGTTTTAAGTAATAATATTTATGCAAATTTACCTCAATTACCTCAAGAATTAATATTGTTGCATATTGAAATAATCCTTATTTGTTACTACAGAAATGCTTCAAATCCATAAGATAATACATTTTATATTTTTCTTCTTAACTTTTCTGTGAATTGGAAGCAGAACATTTTGTATTTCTTTCTAATATCCCACAAAAAGGCTGTTTTTGATGCATATCCCCAGTTTTTTATACCGAGCCCGTGCATTTGGATTTCATCTTAAAACTTGGATTCCTGAAAGAAAATTATTCGGATACGTATGCGACATGAATTATACAATTTCCAGTAGTGATAAATTTCCATGCATTAAATCACTCATTTGTACAACTACCACTTAAAATTAATGTTAATAAAATTTAATTAGTAGATAATATCCTTAAATTGAAATCATTAAATTATAAAAAAATTGTCAATTCATGATTTCTAAAAGTATGATTTAATTTTAGAATCACAGTATATTTTTCTAAGAAAAGCATGGCATGAATTAAAAAGTGAAAATAAAAAAATGAATTTAATCCAAAGTGCTTAAATATCAGTAATTATACATCACGATATATGTATATTATAATATTAGTTTGGGGAAAAAGAAATCCATTATTTTTATGTGAACTTTTTGTAACTTCTTTCAGATTCGCTTTTTAAAAAGGTTTAAAACAGTTTTCATGTAGATTTTTAGGTCTTGTGCGAAGTTACAACTGCTGACATGCTGTCAAGTTTTGTAATTTTTGATATTTTATAGACATTCTCGACGATGTTGTATCCATGCGAGGTGCATCTTTAACATCCAAATACCCAAACGGAATCGACGAAACAAAAATTGTACGTAACTGGTTGTTACAGTCTTAATAGGACGATAAACACCTTTCACAATTTTAGCCACCCGTCTATCTTTTTCGCCGTTACAAGAGAAAAATGAAAATGTATCGAATTTTCTGTTTGTTGTCTTCCATTTTTGAAACCTTGTACTCTTAACTGAATAAATCAAACAAAAAACCGCAAGAGGATATTATAGTGTCAAATGTCACCTTTCCAACGAGCATAAATCTGAAATTGTTTGATAGATACTTCACGAGATAGAGATCACTACAGACGTCTACCGAAAAAATAATGGATAACTTTTTCCCCAAACTAATATACAAATTTCTATAAATCAATGCAGGTTACAGCAAATATTTATATTTAGCTTCAATCCAGCAAGGAAATGTACAAATTTTATATTTTTAATATCGTGGTTACCTTAAATTAAAATTTAAAAACCCAAATGACTCTTGTGAAAAATACTTAAAAGAATGTATATAACTTTAAATTAAATAGATTTTTTCTAAATTCAAATAGTACTTATGAGATCCTTTATTAATCTGTTGTATTTAAAATCCTATATTATTCTGTAGTATGATTGTCCATAGAATGTAACACATCCTGTATTCTGAGTCATAGAAATTCTGAATATTGTTTAAAGAAATATTGTACTTCTTTATGACGATACAGTCGAAATTTTGTGAATAATAACAACAGAGGATACTGATTCCATATTGAAAGTTCTAAAATAGATCCAAATAGTTCAATTATATTGAAGTCAATTAAATTTGAAATGTGGATGTTTAACTTCATCAAAGTATTTCTACAGATAGCAAATATATGAAGAAAAATTAAACTCACAAATTTATTATTTTATTAAATTACATACTGGAATTAAATTTTCAGAGATAATTACACCAATCTCATGAGCTACATTACCAATTCCTAGATATCTATTTTGAAACTCAGATGTGACCATAGCCTAATTTTAATGTTTTATTTACATAATTACTTCAATATTACATTGTAGTGCTACAAGTATATTTAGCATTGTACATTATGTTATTTTTTGTAACAAATGAACATGAAACTCTGCAGTAATGATATAATAGAAAATAGAAATATATGAAGGAGGAAATTGCTAAATTCTAGAAAGATATTTTTAGAAAAAACTTTTTATCAATCAGTAAAATGTCCTTATCTAAAATTCTTTAAACTAACTTATAGTACTTTCCTAGAAAAACATACTGCAATAAACTTACAGCATATTGTAATAAACTTATAATTTATTTTTCATTTTAATTTGAATGAACTTTTTGCCACAAAAGTATTTTTAAATGAAAAATTCTGGTATCTATGAGTAAACAATAAAGATAAATAAAGCTGCATACATTTTATGGTTTTTTTAAAACAAATTATGAGGCAAATAACTTCTAAACTAAATAAACAATATAAAAGAATGTTCAAATAGTGTTTCAAAATTCAAATTAAGTTAATATAATTTGTGAATACTTTCCATTCAGTAATATTTTTAAGTATAATATGCAAATTGAAAAAATGAAACGTCTTATATACTGTTATCAAACAATTAATCTTTTTATAGCAAAACTTGATGTATAAATATTATAATACTATTAAGTTCAAAAATTTAAGAGAAAAATTAATGACTAAATCAAAAATTGTTAAGGAAGAAAAGTATTTTTCAGAAACTTGTTTTATCATAAACAAAATACATTATACAGGATTGGTAAATAAAACTTAAATTATTTTATTTAAACCGAATACTGTTTTTCTAGAGAATACACAGTTATAAATATTTAAAATCTATTTGTGGAAAACATTTAAATGGAGCAGATAAAATTAATTTAGACTTAAAATCATTCAAGATGCAAACTATTTGAAAATGTACAAGTTTCCAAGATTAGTTTGAAATCGAAATTAATTTTGCAATTCATTAGTACTTATTGTTTGATTGCCTCAATTAAATAATTATTTCAAGTTTCCAGGCAATTGGCTGTGACAGTTATGTCTAATTAAAGACGTAAGTATGCCCAATGTTAAGTTAGCTGTATCGGAGAACTATTATAAATCTTTTGCACTTTATTACAATGTATGTTTTAAGAATAATCAATTATAGTTAATATAAATGCAAATGAGATATAGTGCATTTTTCATGTGTTTAGGAGTATAACTAATTAACTAATATCTTTCCTCATACTCATACATTTGTTGTAACAGAGACAAAAAAAAACTATTATTAATTATCTTAAGCTTAAGAAATAATTTCTTTTATTAATATCTTTTTCTGTATCTAAACATGTCATTTAAATTCAAACGTGTTCATTTTTAATGTAAAACATTGAAAAACAAAACATGATAATCAGATTAAAAATCATCTCCTACTATAAATATGTTCAATTGGTTTGAAGAAGTGAAATATTTACAAAAATGGAAGAGATAACACAGGAAATCAATAAAATATATTCAGAGAGTGTTCTAATAAAGAATTATATAATTGGTTGAAGTAGAATGCATGAATATGGTTAGCAAAACACTGATTCTCAGAAAGAAAAATATTGGGTTGTTCGGAAAGCCATTTCGTTTTTTTTGGGGAACATGAAAAACAGTTTTCGTATAATGAATAAATATTTTATTAAATTATATATTGGCCATTCTAGTCCAACACCTTTTGCCATCTTTCTGGCAGTAACATAATTCCCCTCTCATAAAAGTTTTGGTCCTTGCTGGCAAAAAACTGGTTCAGGTGGTTTTTGACATCTTCATTTGAGGTAAAGGTTTTGCCATCCAAAAAATTTTGCAGGGACCGGAACAAATAGTAGTCGGAAGGCGCCAGATCTGGAGAATATGATGGATGTTGCAGTACGTCCCATTCAAGCTGTAAAAGTTTTTGGCGAGTGACCAAACTTGTGTGAGGTCTCGCATTATGCTGGTGAAACACTACACCCTTCCTGTTGATTAATTCGGGCCTCTTCTCTTTAAGTGAATCATTCAATTTGTCCAGCTGATGACAATAGACTTCTGAATTAATCGTTGTATTGTCCGGCAAAAGCTAAAAAAAACCGATTCCTTTGACATCCCACCAAACGGAGAGCATCACCTTTTTTGGTGAATGTTGGCTTTTGACACGCTTTGAGCCGGTTTATCTTTTCTGCTCCATGACCTCTTGCGTTTAACATTGTTGTATACAACCCATTTTTCGTCCCCAGTAATAATCCGCTTCAAAAATGGATCATTTTCTTGACGTTTGAGGAGCGAATCACACGCGTCACCCACTCATCGAGCTTCGAGGTTAAGCCCATGCCTTTCAAATGATCATAAACAGTCGAATTCGACAAATTTAATCTCTCACCGATCTCTCGTGTGGTTATTCGCCGATTTGCATCAACTATTGCCTCTATCGCATCTTTGTCAGCTTCCACCGGCCTTCCAGACCGTGGTGCATCATCGACATCAAAATTGCCTGATCGAAATTTTGCAAACCAGTTCTGGCACTGGCGTACTGTTAACACGCCTTCTTCATACACATCCGTCAATTTTTTTCTCGCTTGGACAGCATTTTTACCTTTTCTGAAGTAAAAAAGTAAAATATTACGAAAATGCTGCTTATTGCTCTCCCTATTTAAAAGGGCACCAACCAAAAACTACTGCGTAGAATTAATAGAACGTTTTCACACACAAGCCTTGCAATATCAGCTCTCAAGACATATAATGGTTATGCGGCTTAAGTGTGAAGTTGGTTTCGAAAAAACGTAATTAAGTCCTCTGACGGGAAAAAACGAAATTACTTTCCGAACAACGCAATATATTTTGGTAATGACACAAGCTTTGTTCACTTTTTTGTCTGTTGAAGACTCTTTATTCTTCGTTTACACTTACATTTAAAAGCATTCAAGAAAATCAAGCAAAAACGTAATGAAACAGTAATTATTCTACTTGTCAACCAGCATACGTATTTATACTTTGCAACCTGATAATTTGAAGTTGTGCTTCATTTTGCAAAAATGGTATTGCCTGAAGGACCTCAGTATCCAGTATATCCAGATGGATATAGAAAATTTTGTTAGGCAATCGACATGCTTTATATCCTATGCTAATTCAAACGTTGAAAATTCCACGTCATTTTAAATCTAAAGAAAATCGTTAGTGTTATTTCGTAATAAGCATATTCTTGAGCTTTCTTAGCATCTAATCAAGTATGCAATTCCATAAACTAATATTAAAACGAATTTCTTTCTCAATTTGAATTAAATTTGATGAAAATAAGTTTGATGTTTTCAAAAACAAAAAAAAAGCTTTTCTTAGTTTGATTGCTTAACGGCACTTTATTACAATATTTAACAATTATTGCCGTCGGTTTCTTCATGTCAATGCTTTAACTTCAATTAGTAAACGAATAATGTGAATAATCTTGTCTTATACGTTGAGTTATAAAATGAATATCTAGAATTTATTCCACTACATAAGTGGTCCGACGAGTTATTACCAAGTCGAATGTTAAAAGTATAAGAATGAAGTTTTGAAGACATTGTCACTACAGTAGCTTGCAAAAACATTCGGCGGATGAGATCAGATTCTTCTACTAGGCTTGGAGAGCATAAACTCAATTATTTTTCAAATTTAAAAACTGATCTTCTAGGGCGATAAGTCCGATCCTCATCGACTATAAAATATTTATTCAAATTGTCTGATATTTTATGCCTTAATTTGTTCTGGAATACAGAATTTTCACATGGATTGTAAGAAAAATAAAAACATTTTCCTACTCAGAGATGATCGTACTTTGACCTTATTCATATTCGTCGTTGAATTCTAGTCGATAGTGTTCAAGAATTTCCCCGAATCGAATTAGATTTTGTGATGCCAGCAATGATGTTTATGCAGTTGTTATCTACATTCTATTCAAAAGTCAGATTGACAAATGTAAAGTTGTAATGTAAAATAAGTCATAGCTGTTACCAATTACCAAATCTTGAACTAAGAGAAGAGAAGTTTTTTCAAAGATTTTCAAATGTGATGTTTTCATAGTAATAAAAATTTGGTTGATCACGATTTCTGTACTACAAACTAAAACATTCTTTGCAAGGATTTTATCATCACCTAGTTCATCAAAGGTTTTTTTGATGAACACTATATCAAGAATCCCTCGAAAGCATTCGTTTTTAACTATTTTCGCTAAAGGAGCAAAATCCAGTAGTTCTGGCATCCTATGATGTCTTGTTACAATAATGACAGAAACTTTCCTTTTGTTTATTGCCTCATATATTTCTTGATAAAAAAGGAACATGGAATCGCCTGTGAGCAATAAACTACCTCGTGAAAGATTAGAGAAAGGTTTCTCGATGTTACCATACA
>JAPDSC010035665.1:0-22816 GCA_026290005.1 Latrodectus geometricus
TGATGTTAACGTATGGAAATGTGTTCCAATAGTTTTAAATATTTTACTTATATTCAGGAATAGTTTGTAATAAAAAGTATGTGACTGATATCAACTAAATATCTTAAATTTACATTTTTATATACTTTTTTAATAACTCCAACACATTTAACTAATAATAAAGTTCAATTATACCAACATCGAATCAACATTATCAAATAAAAACCAATTATGATTAATAAAATTTTCAGAAAAACAACTAGATTTTGTATATCACAATTCTGCATTTTTCAACAAACTAATTATTTATTAATTTTAAAATATCCACTCAGCTCAGAGTGAATACTTTATAACAAACAAAATAATTTTTGAATAAGTTTAATTTTAAAATTTTTTTAGTTTTATTCTGATGAAATGTGTCACTACTTTAAAATGCTAAATAAATGAATAATTTATAATCTGTGCAATATACGAATCAATAAATTACATATTACACACTTTAAATGTTACTGATAAGTAAAAAAGAAAAAAAAATGGTTAGATTTTGACAAAAATTTATGTTAATTTTACTTTCAAATTACAAACATTTAATATGAAAAAGTTACAAAATCAAGGCAATTATATTTAATCTCACTTTTGTTGGCACACCAGTGGATGCACTGAATGTTCTAAATATGAATATTAACTAATATACTAACAATTTATTAAAAAGTATAGCACCAGATTTCTCATTGGTTTGTCGACATTTTAGTTACTATCAGAAGTATGTTGGACAAAGAGATTAAAAAAAGATTTCATATAGAAAATTTGTTTTAGAAAGAAATTTTTTAATAGCAATACTAATTTTTCTAGTTAAATAGCAATAAAGTGATAATGATTAAAATTAAAATTAATAAAATAAATTATGAATACAAAAGTTTGTAACTTGACTGAAATGTGACAAGATAAAATAACAATTGAGATCAATATAAATAAAAATTGAAGACTGAACATGTAAACATTTTTATCAACGTATATACTAATTTCTTAAAAGAAATTAATAATTTAATTTAGTAAATATAAGAAATGTACAAATTTCAAATCTACTTACTGTCATACTAAAATTTTCTCAAAAATTAAAATTAGAGACATTGTCTTATTTTCATGGTTTCTATTGATACCAGTATAGAACACTAAAAACAAGTACATTTTAAATTGAAAATTTTTTAGTTTCTTCAATTAAGCTATCAGAATAAATGTGAGCATTTTCTTAATAGTTAAATGCAATATCATTACAGAAGTTTTATTTCTTACGTTAGAGTATTTTTCTTTATAAAATCACAAACTGACAACGCATATTAAAAGTGTGGCACAAGAATTATTTACTAAATGCCTGATGGTTTTTAAAATACCTTAATTTTCAAAAGTTGTATCAACATCATGAGTCAAAACAATTAAGGAATGTATTTGGAAATACCAGATAATGAATAAAATTTAAAATATACACATATTATAGAATTAAAAATGCTTAAAGTTAAAAGATGAATTGCACACATACAGTTTAATATAATGCTAAGGAATAAGAGCATATCCTTATATTTCAAAACTTGACAAAACATTAACGTGTGAATATAATGAAAGAAGTTGCCCTGAAGAAGCAATCTTTTCATTTTGTAACTTATTTTAGGAAATATACCAATAATAGTTTACACAACACAAAATAAGATTTTGATTTGTATATACATATACATGCCCATGTTGAAATAACATCAGCATCGGTTTTGGACATGAATGACAAGGTCCTCATTGTTTAAAAATAGGTAAGTAGTTTACAAATTGTACTTAAACAGAAGAAATTACAACATAGATACATTAAAGTTTAAATGTCACAAAATGAAAAAACATTCTGAGGGACAGATGGGTTCAATGGCAGAACAAATCCATTGACATGTTTCTCCTTTGTTTGTGTTTTAAGGACAGATGATTCAGAATCTAATTCTGGAGAACAAAGAGTATTCATGTTTAATGGAACAGATACTGAGAATTTAGTATTATCCAACTGAGATTGATCTTCTTTTGAAGAATTTGCAGGTAGCTCTTGTGAAGACATTATTCTATCATCATATAAAGAAAATCTGCCTTTAATTTCAAAAGGAGTCTTTACCCGCCTGACGCCTTTTCGTTTATTTCCACTACCTTTGCGACGGATCTGAACTGATTTAGAATCATTTATTTCAGCTGAAGCTTCAGTAATGTTTGCAAGTTCTTTTGATACATCAGAATCAGACAAATCTATAAAATCATTGTCATCAAAACCACTGTTTAAGCAATTTACAGGTAAAGTTGAAGGACGTTTACATTTTTCTTCAACAGCAACATTTTTAGTTGAGGGCATATCCAATACCGTAACATCATTAACAGGAATCACTTGCTCATTCGGAAACTGGACCTCAGAAGTATTCAATTTTTTCTCAATGCTGATATTGCATGGTGGTATCACCGTGCAACTCATACTCAAATTGGAATGATCATTTTTATTTGTTGCAATAGAAGCCCAAAAAGGATTCACAGGATTTGTTTGACCTTGTTTGTCATCATAATCACTTGGCGAAACAGGAGAAGAAATTGCAGAACTCTTCAAGGGTTGCTGCTCTTCTGGTATGTAACCATTGCTAGCAGAAGTTTTGCGATCAAGAAGATTTTTCAAGCCAGCTTTGATTCCTTCTCGAGCAAACTTTTTCTTATCAAAAATGTTAAGAGGACTCCATCGCTTTTCATCTTTAACAATGAAGTTACGGCTTTGCTTATTACCTGCCAAGTTAGACAGCTTAGGAATGGTGCTAGTATAATTGACGGGATTTTGAACATATGGTATAGGATTAGTGATCCTATTGGAATGGTTAATGAGATCACTAGACATTAAAGTGCTTTCCATACCTGGAGGTAAGCTAAATATATTTGTATCTCCATCAGAGAAGGATATCATTTTTTTATTGATTGGATACTTTAATGTCCTATCCAGCAAGCTATTTCCACTGATTGACGATTCTTCTGGTAGTTCTTGCATGAGATTTCGGGCCAAACAAGGATTACGGCCTTGATGTGGCTGGAGAGGATACGATACTTTTACAGCTGGTGACATATTATTAGCCATAATATTTTTGTCATTATTTTGTATTTCCGATGGTGAAAGAAGTGTTTCAGTAGTACATTCAGATAAACTATTGGACCTTTCTCTAGGAATTATCAGCTGATCATCTAAACTACCAGAACCAAAATCACTATCATTTCCAGATTTATTATTTATATTGGATTTCTGTAAATTGGAAACAGTATTGAGTGAAGGACTGATACCTGGTCCACTGAGCCCAGCTGAAACACATAAAAATAATAATTTATTAACATAAAATTTATGTACACACATATTTATAAAATTAAATTTAGTATTGATGTTATTAGGATGCAATTTATAATACAATTTTATTAAGAAAGTTTTTATTACAAGGAATTATGTTATAAGAGAAAATTTTGCATAAATAACTATTCCTTTTTTAAATGGTATTTGTATAAAATGTTTAATATTCACTATAATGGTGAAAAAAATTAAGGTTTAAGATAGTCACATCATCTACTATTTTAGAAGTAATCTCAAATTAAGTATATTTTCATTAGAAAATCTATATGCTTAAAAATAATACAATTTTAAGAAATATTTTCTTTGTTTATAATAATTTATAATTAAATGAATATGATGAAAAAAACTACTATATTAATATACATAGTAGCTTAATTGGAAATATTTTTTAATTTACAAATAATAAATTTGAAATCTAATTTGTTTAGTGTTCATTGATTAATTTTTCATTATTTGTACACAGAAAACTTTTCTTGTATTCACCTGAATAAATATATAGAAATTAGGGAATTTTATGGCCACTTCTTGCATTTAAGATTTTACTTTCTTTTCTATTTTAGAGGGCTAGGCTGTAGAATAGCGTTACAAGTAATTTAATCACTGACAACCACTTTGATAATTTGGATGTTTCGCCGATTTGAATTAGTAAATCTTGCATTGCAGACTAACACCAAAAATTTGCTTATATTTTTTTCGCATTTTTACTGTGGAAGTATTAAATATTCAAAATTTAATTATTTAAAAGCCTATTTTGAAAATTGAAATGTAATATATATAAAAAATTTCTCTTTTATATAATTGAAGATCTGGTAAAAGCTTACCTAAGATGTTCATCTTAAGAAAGCTTTTACCAACTCTTCAGAATTCAATATTATAACTCTATTCACCATGTCTAAAACCATTTAAATTATTTAATTTTTTTCACAAATATATGTTACAATTAATAAGAATGTTAAGTGTACAAGCAATTTCAAAAATAATTCATATCAAAACTAAATATATATAAGTATTAATAAGACTATTAATATTTAACCCATTTAACTATCAACACATTAAAAAAATAAAAAATAAATAATAAGCCTAGCAATTCCAATCTGTATAGACCAGTTTTAGAAGATTATTTTGAATTCTGGCTCTAATAAGGTCTAATTTTTTTCTAGGCTTACAAATGGAAAAAAAATAACTAATCAAACTAAGATGAATTATAAACTATATTTTAAATGACTAATCTTATGCAAAAATTTCATTCACATAAAATTTATATTTGAAATTTACTGCATCTCATTCTAAATTTACAAGCCTCAAATGCAATTATTTTATCTTGAATACCAAGTAAATATTTTTAAATTGTCATGAATAGTTCCTTTTATTTTCAGCTTAAATTAACATTCCATTTTATAAATCATATTAGTAGATTTAATTTACAAAATAACAATGTAAAATTTAAGTAAACCAGCTTCAATCTTTTAAGATGCCATCAATGTTCAAATAAATTGTATCTGTAAATAAAAAATCGAAAGCTGAAATTTTAAATGAATAAAAAGTTTTATTTTGTATCATTATTTTTTTATTTTGGGTTTTAAATAAATGATAATTTTTAAAATAGAGGATTTTTATGCCAGTTATAGTAGCAGAATAATGATGTAAATTATTTTTATCATTTGTTTAAATTTTTTAAATAATTGCAAAAATCAGAATACTTAACAGAATATTTAAGATAAGAAGAGTTAACATATGTACTGAAATATTTTTAAAATTGTAACTTTTTTTTCCCCCACCATACCAGATTATGGTACTGATGGACACTAGTTATCATAAAGTCTATAATGAAATAATTTACATTTTTATTAAAAGCAGACCTTTAATATTCACTTTGTTTTTAGAAGACTGACAGTTGACTTTAGCCAAAATAATATTCTTGTACTTTCAACCTTTTAATGAAAGATCCCCTGATCTCATTAACAATCTCTCTGGCATTTTAGGTTTGTTATAACCTTACTATATGTGGAACTTCAACAAAAATGCAATAGAATATAATAAATTTACATGCAAATAATTAAATTTCTAATCTACCTTTATGCCATTCCCACAGAACAGGTAACTCTGTGATGCGTTCTTCAACACATAAAGTTGTTAACCTAGCTTCTGCATCTTGATCCCAGCAATCTTCAATGGTTTCTTTCAAGGACCTTATTGCCTGAAATAGCCAACAAAAATAATATGCATCAAATATATCCTATGGATGACCATAAAAACATTTGAAAAAATGTATTGTATTGAAGGAAAATATACTTCTGTGTGATATAATCACTTAATATTTAGTAAATCAGGGGGAGGGAGGCATACTGATCTGCAAAATGTAACCAGCATTTACATTTTGCAGAGTCACATTAACAAAAAATGTTAATTATAAAACAATATTAAAATCTTTAAAGAAAAAACATTTAATATTGTTTCATAGAATAATGATAATTCCATTTGAAAGTCAAATTTCTTTAAAACAAATTAGTTCCAATAAACTATTATTTCACATTAAAGAAAAATTAAATAGCCTTGTATAAGTCAATGATGTATTTTGATATTAAAAACAAAACAAAAAAAGGAGAAATACACAAACTATTAATTACATGCAGCTAAAAACTAAGTAATTTGTTTTATTTTGTTCTTGGGGAGAAAAAAACAAACACATAATTATGCTAAATAAGTAAAATAACTATTCACTTCATTAGAAAATACAGGCTATTCTCAGATTGTAAAACAATCAATATATTTGTACATAATGCGATATGTGTGTGTTAAGTGTTAAGTTAATATTGTAGTTTGTACAGATTTTCCACAAATTCTAAGAGCAAAACGAGTTTTACTAATTTTCTCACAAGATGGAAACATTAATATGTTAAATAAGTACTGCTTTGCTTATTATATTCGTCAATTATATGTGTACCTTAGCATAAAATATACATTTACAATAAAATTTTTATTCAGAAATGAAAGTATTCCATTATGTACTTATTTATTCTTTTTTAATAAATATAAACTATTGTGAGTAGAACAAAAATAAATTAGTTTTTAATGCTAAATAATGCAAGTATTCATTTCAGAAATCTACATATACTATACAATAATGATTTAAAATAAAACAAAACATGAAACATAAAGATACAATTAAAAAAATAGATACAAAAGATACTTTGCATAATTAGCATAATAATGTGAATGTTGAAAACTAATAAAACAGGAAAAATAATTATATGTATGTCAAAATAGCAAAATAAGTATATTTACAGGATTTGTTATTTTCCAAATGTCAGGAAAAAGTGGCCGTGATTTGTGCTTCACTACAAGAGTTTGCATTTGCTCCATAGTGGGATCAATACCAATTTCAGCTTCATAAGGTAATTTGTATTGAGGAACTTCAACACCTATTGAAAATATATTTCCACATAAGTATTCACATTACACCATAATTGAGAGCATTTTTAATCACAATGCATTTATCATATAACCAAAGAAATATTAACTTTTGAAATCTTCACTCCATGTTAAATTATACTCAAATGATTATTTTTCATACTTGATTTTTTTTTAAATTTAATTTGCTTGAAATAAATTTCAAATTAAAATTAAAGAGAGAGCCATAGCTTTTTTAATAAATCAATCAAATAACCTTGATATAGATCAGCACATCTGGTAGCAATTTCCCACATGACAAGTCCTAAAGCATAAACATCTGTTTGCTTTAAAGATGATTCACAATCTCTGAGATTAACAGCTCCTTCCAATATTTCAGGTGCCATATATCTTAAAGTTCCAACCTAAATACAAGGAAGAAAACAGTTAAATAGTGTCAGTAAAATGCTAAAACATTCACATAAAAAATATATTTTCAAAGTAAAATATTATCCATGTTTGAATTAATAAATCATTTCTAAATAAGATTTTTTTTTTTTTTAACTTACTATCAATTTTAATAAGGAGAAAAAGAAGTTATGAATTTATAAAATTAATACATTTCTTTCATTTTTGTAATAACTTCATGCATCAAGATACATGAATTTAAAAAAATCAAAAACAAACTGTCTAAAAATAAATTTGCATTCTTTTTCATTTTCTATATGAACACAGTAAACAAAAGATTAGAATATTTATTGTCAGTATTTTACTATGTATTATTCTTTTAGTAAGAAAAATGTTAATTAATTTTTATAATTTCCTTGTATGTAGTGAATTTGGAAAAGAAAATTAACACGAGAAAACATAAGTTATGTTTTGATAACTAATCCAATCTTGTATAAATATATATTTATACAAGATTGGTAACATAATTGGTATTATTATAAGATCGGTAAAACATAAAAATATTTTATAAATAATACAGATTTTGAAAACAAGGTGCTCAAGTTTTTTTTTTTTTTTTTTTTTTTTTTTTTTTTAACTATTTTCTATGAAATACATGTGAGCAAAATTGAATAAAAACAAATAAGTTTCTAAATTATTATTACTAATATATAGCAACAAATTTATAGTATTTAGAACTTAATACATGAAATAAATTTACACAATGCAAACATTATATATAAACATTTTTCAAAAATTTAATTAATTTAGATTAATATATATATTTAATGCTACTTTTAAATTCAAATTACTGAAATTATTCAAAAACATTTTCATAAATAGCAATATTATACAAGTTTGATTCTTATTAATAAAATTTTTACATCAGCTAATGAGGTCTCTTCAGCTTTTACTTCAGCTCCATTTAAAATATAGGTGGAACCGGATATCTGAATAGCAAATCCAAAGTCACATAACATGCATGTTCCATCTGCTTTCACCAAAATATTGCGTGAGGTGACATCACGGTGAACAATACAAGGTTTCACTTTATCTAAAATAGTAGAAGTTTATTTAAAAGATAATAATTTAAGAGAAACTTAAATATTTAAACAAATTGTTTAATAAAAGTAGCAAAGTCCATGAAAAGCAAGGTTAATATATTAGAAGTATTTTATTATTTATTAAAAAAATTAGGCACTTGTGCTTGCAATAATTAGCTCTTTACTTTTTCTGAGCTGCAATGGACTTAAAAATCTGTGTTTTTTAAAGATCCAATCATATTACATATAAATAAATATTACACTTGATTTAGGTGTTATTATATGATAATTTTCTGCACATGAGGGCTCATTCAAAAAGGATTTAGCGTTAAGGAGTTTTATATATTATGGACCTGTTTTATTATGGAATTTAAAAGTTTTCTAATTTAATGTTGATTGTTTTATGAAATGCATGTTCACTTATTTTAAATACGATCTTTAAAACTAGATACAATGAGGCATTTATTTTTTAAACTATTATTATCTAACTCTAGGATAAAATAGACTAAATGGATACATCTAGTATGTTAAATCTAATTTATAGGTGATTCAATAGCTAACTATTTTTGCTCAATTTAATTATCTTCTTTTGTAAAGAAAATCATCTTTATTTATCCATGGATTTAAGAAATTTTCAGTAATTTGGAATGAAAGAACTTTATAGCCTTAATAATTCTTTAAAATGATACAGATAAATAGATTGGACGGCAACTTCAAATTGTGTACCTTTATTAATAAATTGTTATTGTTTTAAATTTACCATTAAATTCCCCAATATTTTCTCTAGCTTCAGACTATCCTTTATTATAATATCTGTCATCAATTTATCTAATAGATGGAATTGTTGCATAGGATTAATAAAATTATTTTTCACCATCATTAAAGCCTAAAACCAAAAGTTATGTTTTTAGCTCTTATTTCAATTAAATTAGTCCAGTGTAATTAGGTGTGCCACTAATACATTTCTTATTTAATTCTGTAGAATCATATTGAATTGTGTGATAATTTAACCACACCAAAAGCAATGTTTAAGATATATACAAGAACTAATAATCTTGATATAGCTACCTCCTTTTCTGATTTCTGAATGTAAGTGTGCCAATCCACAAGATATGGACAGTATCATTTTGCAAAGATTATTCCAATCCACAGTATTTTCTTTAAGATAATCTTTCAGACAGCCAAGAGGTGTAAAAGACATTACAAGTAAATATTCCGGTCTGCCATCTTCTCCTTCTTGTTCTTTGGAGCCTATAAAATAATAGAATTGCTAAATGAAGAAATTATTTTAAAGATTTAATGTGATTAAAAAGTTCTGACTTGGGAAAAATAAAACACCATAAGTTAAATGATGCTCACCAATAAATTTAGGTAAAGATGGATGATCCATGTGGGGAAGAACATATATGGCACGTTCACTCAAAAAGTGTTGTTTATTTTGACAATGAAACAATTTCACAGCAACACTTTGATCATTCAAGCACGCCCTGTATACAGCTCCATAGTGGCCTCTAGCCACAGATTCTTGAATTTTGAGAGTATCTAGATCAAAATTAGGAGAAGTGGGAGGTGGAGCTTCCATAAGATGCAAGGATTCATTACTCCGTTTTGGAAGAGTACAATATATACGATGGAGGAAGTAAACTGTGATCATCATAACAGCCAGAACAATCATGGTTATAATTATAATAATGACATGCATGGTGTAAGATAATGGTCCAACGTAAGTAGGATCTAAAAAAATAAAATTTCCCTCATAAAAACAATTTTAAGGTACATAAATGAGATAATAAATACTAATATTAAATATACATGATAAATGGTAGATATACTGCAAAAAGGAAGTAAATTAGGGCATCTTTTTCTCTTGCATAAAAGTTTAGTACAGATAAAATTTTTTACATGAAAATAAGATTCAGTAAAAAAAGGTTGACTCGATAAATTTACATATTCTATTAGTGCTAATATGCCTTAAAAATCAATTCCTTAAGTTATTTATTCCATTATGAATTATAATCAATAACATTACAGAAACTAAGCATTGCACAACACTTAAAGAGTAAAATGAAATAAGTAAATAATTCCGACAAAGTTAAATATTTTCAATTTCTAATAAATATACTCATAATAACCATATGCTTCATGTAATATTTTAAATAATAGTGAAATAGTAAAAAATAGACTGAAGCTGTAGGCATATTCAAACTTAATCTGAGAATTAATTATACAATTTCTCACCATGCTCAGGAGGGGGATCAGATGAGTTATTATTATCAGTAAAATTTGCATTACAGAAGTTTCCATCACAGCAACAAAATCTTGTTTTTGGCTGTGCTTTAGAAGTTTTACTATCAGGTATACATTCATTCTGATGACATTTCTGGTTTCCATCATTCCAACAACCTAAAAGGCATAGAATATACATTGATTCGATTGAAAAGTTTAAAATAAATCATTTAACCTTGTATAAAAAAAGCTAAATTAATGAAAATTATATTTGAAGTTACATCATTCAAAAAGAAAAAATTGATTTACTCAATTTCAATTTAATAAATAAATAAATTTTTCAACTAAGACAAGTGCCCTAATCTTTCCAAAACATTGTGAAGTTGTGAAGTATTGACAAGTCCAGGAAATTATTTGAAAACAACCTGATGATTATTAATTTTTTCCTATACCTGCAATTATGTTTAGAATCTACATGCACAAATATATGTAATTCTAACTATACTTAGATTCAATTTTTGTTACCACGCTTCTAAACTTCCTGACGAAAGTATTTCACTATATTGCAATCAAATGTGCATAAGATAGTTGTAGTACATTAAAATATTTTTCAAGATGTTAGTACAATATTTGTAAAACTTAATAATATGCATTTTATTTCTGTAAACTCCACACAAAATATCCTATATATAGCTTCAATTTCTTTTTTAAACTTTTAACTTATCTTTATTTCTAACTCAACTCAAGCACATATGCATGTTTTAGATACAATAAAATAGACATGAAACCTGGCTTTGATGTGTTAAGTCACTTTGTCAGTTAGACATAGTTCTGATTTTGTTAAGAGTTTAAGGAAGCCTGCAAAGACTACTATTATTACTTCTTTCTTATCCTCCAAAGTCTGATGGAGTCAGACAAGATCTAGAATTCCGTTGACTCTTAAAAAGACCAGCACAAGAAGGGGCACTATTATTAAAACCCTTGAAATTATTAAAATTTCGTTGAGAGACAGCTTTGTTAAAATTGTAAGTAACAAGGTCATTGGAAAATTTGATTCAAATAAAAGAGGAACATTAAAAAGCAAGGAAGCGGGATTACTTCAGAAAGCATGCTTATTTATGCATAATATGTTAAATGAAAAAAATGTCTTTTTGAAAAATTAACCATTTATACTTAACACTTTTTTATTATTAAAAACTGCATTATGTGATTTCTACTTCAGGAGTCCAGAATTAAAAATATATTTACTATTTATGTAAAAAGTACTTTACATGAGGTCAGTTTTAATTATGGTAAAAGGTTAATCAATTAATTTAAATGTATTAAAAACATTAATGGGTTGCATAAAAATAGCAGTATTTTACCCCACAGATCTTTTAAAACAAATAGAATACCAGTTAATTGTATATAGCTACAAATTGTGTAACAGTAAACTTGTATTGATTTAAACTGGTTTTAAAATAATATTTTTAAAAGTTTTTAATAAAAACTGTATTTTGTTATTTATTTTAATGGTGTTTTATTATACAAAAGTTTATAAATTCACTTACATGTAATATGTTTACAAATATTTTGCTATGATTTTTATTTCTTGATATTTAAACTAGACATATTAGATATTCATAATTTAAGTAAAATTAGAATAATTTTATATTTTAAAAGAAAGTAAACATTTATTTACCCTGGCTAACAATTTTTATTGTTTTATTTCGAGAATCCTCTTGCCACAAAATATAACAAGAATCGGTTGGCTTAGCACATCTAACTGTACTGTTATCATCTAAGAGATTCCCAACTGTTACATTTATCTGTTTTATCATAGGCGTCTTGAGATAGTGACACAAAGGATGATTATCATCATGGGATTCTGAAAAGCAAAACAAAGTTTGTGAATTAAAGACATTCATATCATATAAAGTATAATGTAATCACAATATTCCCCCAACAAAATTCTAGAATTCAATTTTAAGTCAAGAAACTAATAATTTAAGGAGAATAATATTAGCATATTCCTTCAGAAGTAATTAAAAATTTTTAATGAAAATAATAATTTAAATTGCTAATTAAAATTAAAAAGAAATATTTTAAAAAATTAAATAATACAAAATTATAATATTCATAAGAGCATTAAAAAAAAATATGGCTCAAATGATTGAAAAGGAAAAGCTAAAAATATATAGATTAAAATATTTTCAAATATTAATATTCCTATATAGAAATTATTAAAAATAAAGAAGCAAAATTTTAAAGTATTTAATTCTTATAATAAATGTAACATAAAACTATTTTCTAGTTAAAAATATAAAAATTTAATATCAATAATTAAACCCAAAATAAAATTATAAAGTACAGCAAAAAATATTTTATGATAAAAAATAACAACTGTTAATTTTCTGTATTGTGAAAATATTGCAAAAATAACCTACCAAGGAAAAAAATATTGAAACTATTATTTATTCTAAGTATTGTATAGTCCTCGTAAATTCTTAAATATATTTGTTTAATTTCTAAAATTAAAAAACATGCCAGCAACACCATGCTAAATAACCAGTTATTTTCTACTTTCAAAAGGATTTTTTTTAAAGTAAAATAATGCACATTTTTTTTATTATTCAGACCAGACCTGTTGCCAAATATTTTGCTAAAATCTTCAAAAGATTTACATGAAATTTGGAATTTTTCTTCACTAGAAAACATTTTTGCAAAGTTTATTTCCCACGTTTTTCTTTTTTGATTTAAAATTTGTAGATAAATGCGACTATTTTTATGCTTTGAATTTTCTAAATTTTGTAGATTTGGCGATTATGGAATCTTAATCTCGATAACATAAATCTAATTGTTAATGACACAGGTAAGCAATCATCCAAAATTTGACATGTTCAAGTAACGGAAACCATAATTTCAGCAATTTGTCATCAGTGATTTCTTATAAATTAAGTTTACTCACCGAAAGCACATAAAGTCATGAATGGGAATAACATAATCAAAATTTTCGTTAACTTCCGGCGTGTGTAAGTAGAGGCGCTTTTACTCAGCGCAGAGGTAAAACTCATTCTAAAATCCGCGGGAAGCGAAGGAGAATAAAAAAGAAAGCCACGGTGAACCAAAAAACGGAGACGACAAGACTAGAAATCCGAATCGGATGAATGAAAATTCTTAAGCGTCTTGAAGGTCAATAATTAAAAAGAAAGGACTTCCTTCCGTTACCTCCTACAGATTCGAGAGAAAGTAACAGTGGAAGTGGTGGAGGATTTCAAACGAAGAAAGAAATCGCACAACATAATTCAATGCGATATGGTCATATATGGCATAATAAATGAGGTGTTAAGGGTATTCATTTTTTTTGTAATCGAATGGTAACTAATACGGCTTACAATTGTTATTGATGAACTCAAAGTGACATAATTGTCTTTGTGTCAAAGTAATTTGACATAAATATGCCATATGTCAAAGTAATTTCACAGGAAAAAAATTGTAACAAAATTTTGTTGTGAATAAAAGTATTTCAATTTAAATATATATCAACTAGTACTTCAATTTAATTAAATATTTAAATATATATAATATATAATAGAATATTTTCAGACTTTTTTTTTCACACACTTTCAATCAATTTTGCAAAGCACAGTAGGAATTTTTTAAGCGCATCCCACCGTTAAAAATAACCGCACTACCAAAAATTTAACTTTTAAAGACGTTTTTTTTTTTCTGATATTTATTTTTGCATCCTAAGATCTGACTTTTGACTGAGAGCTAATTAGACCGGGACTTACGATTTAAGTGGATTCCGAACCACTACAAACATCAATGCCTGAGGTTAGACTTGAACCCACAAACTGTTGAATCAAAGACAAGAGCGCTAACTATTTGGCAGCCAGCTCGACC
This sequence comes from Latrodectus geometricus, assembly GCA_026290005.1. Classification (NCBI taxonomy): domain Eukaryota; kingdom Metazoa; phylum Arthropoda; class Arachnida; order Araneae; family Theridiidae; genus Latrodectus; species Latrodectus geometricus. Next base: position 14,365 of record JAPDSC010035665.1, read on the forward strand.
GGTATAGTCTTAATAAAATTTTTCCCACACCCGAAAAAGCAATATGATCTGTAAATGCTCAGAAAGCTTTAAGAAGCTAAAATTTGAGATAAGTATGTATGGTTTATTCTTATAAAATTCCTTTTATTCCCGACCAAGCGAATCGAAATTTCAAAATGAAACACAACTTTTAAATTAACCAGAAATCAACATTCTTGTGTTAATATTCCATTCAACTGTTCGCTATTCAACACTGGACAGAAAATCCGCAGACAAAAACAAAATAAAAATTTTATTTATTTGAAAGAAGATTAGTGTACTTTTCACACAGTATCAATAAAGTAAGATTTTATAATAGGTAGATAATATATCTAGGGGATTTTAAAACCTAACAAATATAAATTTTTAAATGATTTAAGAAAAACAGATATTGTCTTTCGTGCATACGCAAAATATGCAAAATCTTTGTCAGTTTCAGAGTTTAAAATACATATAAAAATATAACTTAACAAAGAATAAATTTTATGCACTTAAAATACTTCACAAATAAAACCACATTTCATGTATTTTTACACAAGATACATATTTTTTTAATATTTAATACCTACTTATATTTGAGCAACATTAACTGGTCTAGAAGGCTGAAGAGAAATTAATTTCTTTTTATTATTATTTTAATTGTTTATCAAATAATTTTTTTTGTATGAAGTTGGAAATTCAGCGTCATTATTGAAATCCTCAAACCACTAAATAATTCGCAGGAAACATCTTATCTTTCCAAATAACATTTTTTAAAGTCAAAAAAGCTTCACTAAATGCAAGCATTATTATTCATGAGGATCTTCCTTTTTCTTTATACTCTTCAGGCAAATTAAGAATCGCATCCGAAGGCCACCAACGATGTGATTTGTGAAGTCAGTTTAAACGTTCTCAGAAACAACATGCAAAGCAAAATGTTTTTAACTAAACAATGAGAAGCATTCTAATAATATTTTTCATACATCTCAAAACTACTTTGAAAAATGCGGTTATTTAATAAACAATCAACAATATCCACCAAACTTAATTTTTGATGACAATGCATTATACTCATGCAACTTTAAAATACACAAAAACAATACTCATGAAGACCTTTAGCAAAGCTGATTAAGCAAAAGATTTAGGATTACATAATTACGGATGCAAAACATCCAATGGTATTCGAATTCATTTAGTGTAAGATCAGCATTGAAAATTACTTATAATTTAAATTGAAACATAAACAAATTATGAAATCCTGAGAGAAATGGATAAAATTACAGTTCACACACAGGAAATTTATGCCCTCGTTGTCTTTCTGTTAATTGTTGCATCTATTTATAAATAAACTTCGCGAATGCAATTGTTTTTAAATGCACAAAATTACTTGACCGCTGAATAATGAATGAATAAATGTTTGTGAGGATGTTTTGGTTACTTATTTTATTATATTTATTTAAAATTATATTTTTAAAAAGTCGACAGAACGTATATGAATAACTTCGATACAAATTATCTCTTTTTTTGCGCTGTAAAATTATTAATGAATATATAAAGCTAAATAATGATTTTTAGCAATTGTTTTAGCACTAGAAATCGTATGATGCAGGAGTTTTTATAATAAGTATAGGATAACAGTAGTCCATAGTAATAGAATTAACAGCTTCTTTGTCAGTTGAGAATTTATAAATGATGGACAATAGCGGTTCTTACTAAAATTTTAGTTTTAAACCCTTTATTAACGCGATATAATTATTAGGAAAAAGAGAGAATTAATTTATCAATTCCATCACTAGATCGTGATTCAAAAATAGAAGAATGTGTGTACTTGGCAACTTCGACAGCCAATAACATAGCTGAAATTGCTATGACTAAATAGCTTTTAATGAGTGTAATTCCACTTATGTTTAGGCCAAGTGAGTGTATTAGAATGTATCACGTGATAAAAGTGTAACTCTTTAGTATTAAAATTCCGAATTATTTCTTTATTCAGATGACTGCCTTATAGCATTACTAAATTGAAATCAAGTGAAAGAAAATGAAATAGATCTGTAATTTTGGTACTTAATAGATACATATACTCAATACTATCGATATTCCAGCATGCAGATGTCCTTAACACGTTTTCAAAATAGAAGAATTTTCTCTCATGATCCACGCAAATAAGTTAAGATTTCTTCGTCGATATTTCGTTTCCCAAGAAAATGCTGTTCAACATCATCTCGCCCTTATCTACTTTTCTTCAACTTCGTCTGTTGTCGACTGTACAAGTTACTGATTTAACTCCGCCCCTTTCAACAATGTTTACTGGCGACGAGCGATATGCGATGGGCGCACTGATGGAACTCCTCAAGTAGAGAGTAGAGGACACTAAATGGGGGCTCCTTCGCAACGACGGTTTTGTGCATCTCAGATAATTTGGGACGTGGATGTAAATCCGAAATAGTGATGGAGGAGCACGAACGCATGTACCACTGGATAATCTTCAAATAATCTATTTAACAAATTGGAATACAGTACAAGACAATGAATAATTTCAAATTTAAATTTACTTTAGGGAAACAAAGATAAGGAAAGATACAAAAACTGTTAGGGTAACTGTTTTATAAGTGAGGCCCACAAAATCACACAACTATTTTCTTTCGGATAGCTTTATTTAAATTAAAAGATTAAACAGCATTATTATTTACCTATGAATATTTTATTTACACAGTTCACACTAAAAAAGTTTAAGTTTTATTCAATTTTAACAGAAAACTATATAATACTATTGTTTAGAATTTAATTCCCAACATTAATTTCTAATATAGGAATTTTTTAATATAAATTTTTCAAACAAATTGTACACAAAGACGGATTCGAATAGGACCTAAAGTTTTCATAAAGTAAATTTCAAATCCCTACAAAACTTCCTCACTCGATGTGGGAATCGAACTCACAAACTTTTGAATACAAACCCAGATAACAGACCATTCTGTGGCCAGCTCTGATAAGTGAACACTTGCATAAGGCACGTAAAGGAAATAAATGGAATTTATACTTCATAGCTTATTCTTTTAATGGAATCTTTAAAATGGAATAAGTAAGGAGCATAAGTTTGGCTGAAGAGAAACTCAATGAGTTCGATTTCTGTTTTCAAACAAAACAAAGTCAGCAAACTCTTCACAAAAGCACGTAAACATTCTTTGAGGTTAAAATATAGAATTATGCAATCGTCAACTTTAGTTGGGGCTTGACATTTTTATTTTTAGAAGCTCAGGTCGCTTAATATATCCTCTTACTTAAGCTCCATTCTGTTTGAGGCCGAAAGCGACCTTGGCAACAATTTTAACTCAGGCACAGACTTCTTCCTGAACACATAAAATTACACTTCAGCACCAATTAATCTTAGCTTGTTCTGTAACATTTTAAAAAAGAAACAGGGGCACACAGGAGTAATTTTTCCCAAACGTATTCCTTATACTGTAAACACATTATTTGTTCGAATATAGGTAAAGGACAAGGGGGGGGGGAAGACTACAATTTTTTATTAAGCAATAGATTTAGAGGATTAAGAAGTCACCGAACCAAGCAACGCAGTTATTGGATTCATTTTTAAAAATGTCCTTCACCTTCTTTTTTTTACTTAATTTTTCTAGTAATGCTTAAAAAAAAAAAAAGAAAAAAGAAAAAAAAAAAGGATGAAATTAGTAGTAATTTATAAACGCTCATATAGCAGACCTAACACTTCAAATTATTATGCAATAAGGTTACAGTTAAAACTACCACAAATCATATCTTTTTTTTTAGAGATTTATTATATTGAAAGGTCATTCACCACAACAATTTGATCAGAAAGATTCAAATGCCGAATAAAATTTTTGTTTTCCTTCGATAAAGTACATTCTTTAATTTATTCAAGATGTGAACGTTAATCATGTCACCATTACTTGATATAGAGACCTCATATCCATTTCTGTTTGCCACGTTAACAGTTATAAATCTTTTTTTATCAGGTAGTAAATTTTATTAAGATGGATCACTGTTTTTTCATTAACAGTGAGAGAAGATTAGTTTGGAAAAACGGGAAGAGATATTTTATTACCTATGCACAAAATAACCATGAATATTATGAGATTTGTTTTTCGGAAAGCTAAATAACCACACGTTACACATGGGTTGTATAACTTATAATAAGCTGGTTAATTGAGCTTTATGGCGCAAGGTCCAAAAAGGAGAAGCTGCGCCAAAATTTAAATTTAAAGAGAGAGAAAAAAAAAAACCATTTTTTAAAAACTTATAAGATAATCAATAAAAGGAAGATTTAAAGATGCTTATAAGGGTATCATTAAATTATTTTTTTTCCTTAAAAAGTTATATTAGCATGTTTTGTGAAATGAATTAAAGCAGAATTTTTAATTGATAGGAAAATCATTTTTTCACACCAGGACAAATTACAATAAATTATTTTGCAGATAAAAATATGCAATCAGTTTATGTTAAAACTAAATATAAATTAAAACAATTATTACTATTTAATCGGAAAATTCATACGAAATCTCATTGGAGGCAAATAATCTCTATATTAATTTATATACTTTTCCTTTTATTGTATAAAATTTCTAAGTAATATTTTCCAGTGTCAGTGGTAGCATAACTTGAATGGAGAAGATCAATTAAACTATGAAAATTTAGTAAATACTTCCAGTAAAATATCTTTTAATTTTACGGCCAATAATCATTGTATACACTCAAAATAAACATTAAAATGACTTCATCTTGGCCATATAATTTATTCCCACTGTCAATAGATGGAAAGTGAAAAAGATTGTCACATGACATCACCAAAAAACAAATATTGCTTTGGCGACCTCAATCCGCAAAAGAATGAGAGGAAATTCGGGAAAAAGATTAAAGGCGCCAATTCAAACATCGTATCCCGGCATCAGAGTGTACAATTGAAGAAAAAAAAAAAAAAAATGTGATTGTTCCGGTAGAAATTACGAAGAATTCCATTTTGGCAAGGTCACGAAGAGGGAGTTAACTAAGGATGAATGCTGGTTAACGTCGGTTTTACAGAGAATTAGGGAATTAGGTTCGCCGAAGTAGTTTACAGAAAATAAGGTCGACGCATTTAAAATGTAATTAAGACCCATGACTATACAATTGATATGTAAAAGGCATATACTTGGAAGAAAAACGCAGGCATTGTACTGAGTGTTAAGCAAGTATCAACTATTTTGGTAAACAAAACGAAGGTTGGTATAAAATGCTCACATATTATTATTTAATATCCACAAATAACTTTCTTCTTTTACAACAATTTATTTATAAAGACATTAGGCATTACATATGCAACATTAGAATTCTTTTAAATATGGTTATTGACATTTATTTTAATTATAGAATAAAATATTGAAATGCTTATTCTGATTATGGAGCCTTATAAACATAAAAGGTGGCTGTCGAACAGCTATACGAAAATCTAAGTAAAAATTGCTGTTTAATGTATTTTTTTCATAAAAAAGCAAACATCTTCTAATTAAAAATAGGTAATCAGAAATCAAATAAAGCATAAACAGAATTTACATAAAGATATTTTAATATTTGTGGTTAATTAGTATCTAATTGCTGATTTGGTTTGTTTAATTAGTCACTCTATTGTCATTTTTTACTCGCGAATGCTAATTCGATTAGAACAGCAATAAGTGAATTTTCAATATCCGTGATCATAGTGTGAATCGAATTTAAGAACTTCTAAGCGGAAGGCGAGTGTGCGAATATAGTTAACCAATCTGAAACTTTAAAATACTCTGGTAGAGCCCAATTCATTGCTAGGTACAGAGAAGCATGCTGGTGCAACAACTTCTTCAAAATACTTTAAAATATATATTAGTTTGGGGAAAAAGAAATCCATTATTTTTACGTGAACTTTTTGCAACTTCTTTCAGGTTTGCTTTGTAAAAAGGTTTAAAACAGCTTTCATGTAGATTTTTAGGTCTTGCGCGTTACGACTGCTGGCATGCGGTTAACTTCGAGCATTTTTGATACTTTATAGACAATTTCGACGATGCTGTATCCACATGCGAGGTGCATCTCTAATATCAAAAATACCCGAACGGAATCGACGAAACAAAAATTGTACGTAACTGGTTGTTACAGTCTTATATAGGACGATAAACACCTTTCACAATTTTAGCCACCTGGTTAGCATTTTCGCCATTATAAAAGAAAAACTAAAATGTATCGAATTTTCTGTTTGTTGTCTTCTATTTTTAAAACCTTGTACTCATAACTGAATTAATCAAACAAAAAAACCGCAAGAGAATATTTTAGTGTTAAATGTCACCTTTCCAACGAGCGTAAATTTGAAATTGTTTGATACATACCTCACGAGATAGCGATCATTACAGACGTCTACCGAAAAAATAATGGATAACTTTTTCCCCAACCTAATATATATATATATATATATATATATATATATATATATATATATATATAATCAAAAGCAAACCAAATTCAGTGAAAAATACCATTCTTCTGAACCATTTCAGAAATTCCTTAGATCATTTTATGAATACAAAGCGCTACATCACAAAACAGATTTATTACACTCGAGACCTAATCTAAATATTCGAATTTTTAAGTAGCATTAAAGACGCAACATATGAGCAATTTCAAACAACGAAAAAGAAAATTAAAAAGCCAATTTTTAGACAAGGTAACAAAATTGTTGGACAGAACCAGACAAGTAGACGCCGCTTTTTTTTTTAGTAGTTCTACGACGCAAAATGGAATAGCAAGCCCAGGGTGCTCCACAACTTCTCACAAAATACACCGAATGCATGCATATATAACTGCGGCATGCATTTTAAATGAACAAAAGGCAGTGGGAGAAAGCTAAAAAGAGGTGACTTAAGTAAATTACAGGCATCCGCTTTGCTACTTCCAAGAAAAGACCACCAGAGGAGGAAACAATAACAGGAGAAAAAAAAAAGCAAACCATTTCGCTTTCTTTAAGGGAAAACTCAAAAATGAAAACTCAATGCAAGAGAAGGAACTTTTAACTCAGCTCTCAGAGGAATAATAGAAGTCCGGGTCTGGCGGAGCCTTGGAAACGATGTACGATGCAATTGCTTTTGAAACATAAAAAGTATAAAAAATAAAATAAAAATTGAATTCAAGCAGTTCGAATACCGAAAACAAGAAAGCTTATTTGAACCAAAATTCGATTGTATTTTATATAGCAATATTATTTTCTCTGTTTAAAATTGCATGATTTTGAGCTGTGACGTAACATACTAATATATATATATATATATATATATATATATATATATATATATATAATTTTCAACGGTCATAAAAGAAGGTTTTAACATAGGAAGTTTAAAAATGTATATCATAATTGAGAATCGTCTTTAAAAAGAGATGTTCATTTCAACTTTATATATTTTTAATTCATTATTTTAAACCACTACAAATACTGAGGTGGGAATCGAACCCTATGAAATGTTGGATTCTAGAGCACAGCGAAAACAATTCACCTAGTAATTTCAACGCACACCTAAATAATTATTGAAATCATGAACATTAAACATATATTTCGGCTACGTCTCAATATACGCATAAACCCGTATTCAGCAAATATTTGATGATAAGAAAGATTATCTATTGTAAAATAAATAATATATATATATTTTTAAAATTTAGCTGTTTAGTCTTAAAATTCGTAAAAAATATTGGATGTTAGAGGGCTATTGATTTACATAACGGTAAATAATAATAATAATGAACCGTTGAATCATAATTTCAGTGTTAACATCAAGCTAATATTCTATAAATACCTGACTATGAAATGATATTGAGATCACAGAAGTGATTAATATTTTAATAAGTTAAAAATGAACAAAAAATTTGCAAAAATTTGCTTATGAGAGGATTGCAAAAAGTTATTTTTATTATTATTATGGATAAAAATAAAAAAAGAACTAATAATTGTAAAACATAAAAGAAAATTCGTTCCCTTATCCTTATTTGACTTATAAATAATAAAAACTAATTTTACTTTTGATAAAAATAAAAAAGAAAATTAAAGCATTTTCTTCAATGAAAAAAAAAAACAAGGGGATATGTAATTAATAACAAACACGATATTTCGTTTGTTATTAATTATGTAGTATATGAATGAAACTTTATAATAAAAAGTTATTCGCTATAAAAAATAATTATTCTAAACTACAAAAGAATAAGGAAACATTTGTACTCCCCCTTTTCTTCCATGACGACAGCAGGCATCGTAACTGTCAAAAACAACTGATATCTTGATATATTAAGAATATTTTTTTTTTTTTTTATCGAACACAGTCAAGTTGATGTTAAGTATTTCATCAAATTATAAATATTTCATGGCATAATATAATATTCCAAATATTATCATTAAAAAAAAAAAAAAAAAAAAAAAAAAAAAAAA
>JAPDSC010035677.1:0-18516 GCA_026290005.1 Latrodectus geometricus
TGTGTGTGTGTGTGTGTGTGTGTTTGTGTGTGTGTGTGTGTGTGTGTGTGTGTGTGTGTGTGTGTGTGTGTGTGTGTGTGTGTACAAAGAATATTTTTTTATAAATATGTGCTTTCCAAAATATTTAAAAAATTACATATTCTGTCAATATTAGTTGGCATAAGTCAAGCTATAATGCATATTATCATTACATGTTTTTTCGAAATGAAAAGCCAAGCTGACAGTCGAATGAAGACTGTTTCAGAGTATCACTACAAACTAACTGACTCTTTGTTTTCTGAAATCTCATGAGTAACCTTAAATTTCATAGCATAGACTATGTTGGTTTTCAAGGCTTTAGTTTCCGTAGATCGTACGGCTTATTACATTTCAGAATTTTAACTAATTACACTTCAGCATTTGCGCTTCTTGAAGCGAAAGTGTTAATGGAGTATACGAAGTAACGTATTGCCAAAATATCTCGAATGGTGGTAGGGCACTCTGAGAACGTCAACTAGAACACGCATTCAATGTCCATGGTCAGTTCTTGCAATGTCTTATTTTTCTGCTGTCTAGTTTCCTAATTATTATACTTGAAATCTTTCAAAAACTTTTTTCTATGTTGTACGTTAGTTTTAGTTCCTTTAGTAGTTTAAGTACGTTAGTTAAGATCTTAATATCCATCCGTTCTACTTCAGAGAGTGTTTATAGAACATCCACAACTTATACTTGTAAAGTTGTGGCTAGGTTATATGAGATCGCTATGCCATCTCAAGCTGTTTCCTACCAAAACCCTATCGAATTGCATCTAGAATGTGCTTCATGAAGATTTTCAGTCATAAACAGGATGCTTAACATCGAACGATTAACTAAGATGAAAGGAATAGTATTTACTGTATTAAAACCATACCTGTTTTTTATAGCATACCCGATAGTATCAAACATCTTTCCGTGGGACATCCCAAGAGTCCACATTCTTTCTTATAAGGACATTTTATCACCGTTAAGCTCTTCTTTCACAGCTGCTATCCTTCCGTTTAATTCTTCACTCAGTTTTCCAATAACATCTACAATCGATTCTTTGCTTACAGCACTTACAGTCGAAAGTTCAGCTTTCATTTCTTAAGCATGCTTTCTTTTGTTATTGACCTGTTTTAACTTTTTTCTTGGTTTGCTTTCACTTCCATAAGCATATTCTGCCATAAGTAGGTATTCTGCCATATTTGTTTTAAAATATATCTCGCAACAGGCATTTAATTTAATCATCTCTTCTGGTACCAATTGTGGTGGCTTTGGTGGTACGTGTCATGGCAACAAGGTTGTGATGACCCAGACATAAATAAGTTTAATTCAATAACTTCGACAGTCGATGCTTGTCAGGCAATATTGCAACAGAAACTTCATTTTCCATTTGTTCAAACAATGATTTGATGACGATCCAGAAATAAAAGTTTGCTTCTAAGCAAACACTTTATTCACAAGTGGTAATGACTACAATTGTTGCAAAGCTTTTACACAAGCTGAAAGTTTCTATTATATAGAGAGGAACTAAAATCTCGATTTTCAAAGCTGATAACTTAGGTACCTGTTTCCTAGATTTGCTTTCAATTAACCCACTACTTGGCGAAGTTAATATTTATACTTTTCCATATAGGCCCTAGAAGTTTCGAGAACATTCTATTAGTAAATCTATTGTAACTCAACTCCTATTGGTTCTATCGACTTGAGACTTCAGAAATATAGCTAGTGTTTTATCGGTAAAATAGTTAAAAAAGTAACAAATGTTGTCAAGTTATCTTAGATCTCACAGATTGATTTCTCAGTTCTGAAAACAATTATTCTCACAGGGTAAATGTTGTTTCAATATTTTCATAAAGTAAACGACAATAACACAATAAAATAACACAATATTCACCACGACTCAACATCGCTAATATATGAGTGTTGTGTGTGCAATGTTGCAAGGTGCACCTCATGCGTCCATAAAACGTTGAGCAACCACTGAGAGTTGCTTTCAATTCTTGTCATACCCCACTCGGCAAATGATTCTCTCATAGCTGCCTTCCGGTTGTAACTCATGCAGGACTTTAATTTGTAAAAGGAGAGATGCAATATCCTGTGGAGAATATGTAGAATCAATAATTGAGGCACATCTAATATCCTTCCAACTTTGCGAGCACTGCTACTCTCCATGGATATTTCCGTGGTTATATAAGTTTTCACCGCAGTAATTCAGCCTTCTGTCAACGAGGGTCTTCCATTTCGTGGCCGATATCCCCAAAATCAAATTTCTTCGAATCGCTTGGCAAATTTCAATATTCCAGGACACGGTATGGGGACATTCTTAGTCTTTTCGCAAAGTAACGGTTGTGGACTCTCCATTCAAATAGAATACCTCTGCCAACAATGCTCGATTAAATAACAACATTCTTAAAGTAAATAAGAAATGCTTATGAATCACATTCTTTTATCACAAGATTAATTTGTAGAATTCCACTCTTTCACATGTCATCGTCCTTAACCAGTGACATTTTCAACTAGAAAAATTTTTTGTTGGAAAAAAAAACGACTTTATTTTGAGTGAGTTTTTTTTTTTTTTTTTTTTTTTGCAAATCGCACTTTTTAATCATAATTTCTTTTTCCTTTATGATTTTTCAATGTTCTAAAGAACTTTTTCGGCGTTCATTCGGTATATTATACTTACTTATATGTCATTTTGGGTTTCTTTTATATATGAGATAAAAATCTCATAATATACAACCACTACATCATCTGATTTATGAAATCTTTCATAAAAAACATATATAAAAGTCTATTTTCCATCGGTCAAAGTAAAATAAGTTTACTTCAAAATTAAAAAATGCTGTAGAATGAAATACAGTTAAGGTCTGCAGTTCAATAAATACTTTCTTTTAGGATATTCATCGACATCATAATAGGTATCCCCATTATTTCATTAAAAAAATCCATGCAATTTATGAATAAATATTCTCATTTATTTTAAAAATCTCCACCTACTATCAAGATACTTATTTCTTCACTGAAAAGTTTTTATTCATTAATCTTTAATCCTCTTATGATTGGGTAAATACTTACTAAACAGTTTTCTACTTTATGAATAACAAAAACATTTTCATTGAAAATTCTTTTATTTCGGTGTACTTAAATTGTTTAAAAATTTTCCTTTTCTGGAAAAAAATGTGCAGTAAATAAATTATTTTGCTCATCATCAAAAACTTTTGATACCAAAACATTTATAATTTTATCCCTACTTTATTTGAAGCTTAACTATTTAAAATAAAAAATGATTTTATTTGCACTCTAAATTCTCATGCTTTTAATTATTCCACCAGTCGTTATATTTGTTAAATGATTTATTTTTAGTCTGAGCGAAACTAATTTATTATTAGTTAATGTTTAATTATGCTCAATACTTAAAAAAAAAAAAAAAAAAAAAGAAAAAGAAAAAAAGGCATTTTACTAAAAATGTAGTGAAAATTGCTTTTGGATTAGTATTTCGATCTCATACAAAATTATTGGCAATTAATAGATTTGGTTCGAGAAAAAAAGAAGAGTTTGCTTATGTTTGGTAATTATTTTGATAGCATAACTTAATTTTTTTGAGCACAAAATACAAGATTTTACAATTTTATCCACCAAATGCCCATTCATTTTTTTTTTTTTTTGAAATATCTATTCAATGCCAGTCACTTTCAATGGTAACGTCTAAAATAAGTTGATTTCATGATTTCAATGAATTCCAAAGCAAATATTTCAGTGTTTTTAATCCAAATCTAGCTAAGGTACGAAATTCTCTGCTTTCAACATCAGGAATATAGCAACATGTTTCTGACATATTACCAATTCAAGAAAGAAACGCGCGTTTTCAGATTTCTATGAATGGCATTACTATTTTAATCACAGTAATATCTATTGTCCAGATTATGCAGTGAAAATGAAAAAGACTCGCACTGTAGACCAGTTAAATTTCGAATAAAACTGGTCTTGAATAGTTCTTTTAAAGTTATTATTTTTACACTATTGACTTGAAATAAAATTTTAAAATTCATGAAAAAATTTTCTTATAATTTTTTAAATGAAATCTTATTTTCAAAAAAGGATTCCTGAGTACTGGATTGTTGGTACATCATATTAATATTTATTAATGAAGAATATATTGCGATAATACCAGATATGGTAGTTATGAGAATTTTCAGGAACAGAAAGTATACCTTTGTGATAAAAAATATTCTGATTGCTCCAGAGTCATGCTACTCATCTGTTTAACAACCACCAAACTAGATGATCAGCTGTAACATATGGCACTGTTTTATAGCACAGAAAAGTATTAGAAACTTATTGAATTCACAGCCAATAAAACAATTGAAAAATTTCATTTTGACTGATTTTTGTTACATGGCGGTACCAGATTATGTTTAATCCAAATTTTCTTTCGAGCAGAGTAGAAACAGTAAATAAGAATATGTTAAGAGTTCTAAATTTAGAAAATGTTTTTGATTTGAGCTAGTAATAACTAAATTTGTATCAAAATTTTAAAGATATGCATAAAATAAACTTATTAAAACATCTTAAAAGGGAGACTTCGAAATTTTACGTATCCGATTTTTATCTAATGAATGGATATACATTTATCTGTTATGAGTAATATATATAGTGTGTTACAAAATTATAAGACCAATGTGGCTTTTTTGTCATTTTTATTATATTTTTTTTTTAAATTAAGGTGTTGCAAGTAAATGATGGATAAAATATAAATGCATTATTTTATACATAAAATTATTGATTAAATATTTTATCAACAATTTCAATATTTTCCATTCAAATGACATAAAATTATAAGAACATTACTTACATTAAATTGTTTTTTATAAAATTAAAAATAAGTTGATCCATCTTTTTTCTAGATAGTTTCATATATATCATTTAATTAAATTATTGCAAGTTTTGGGAATTTTATCTCATTCATCCAAGGCTGCTACTATCAGTTAGTACCAGAATTATATTGATAATTATTTGCATAACTAACAAGCTAAATGACCCTCCAAAATTTTTAAGGAATGTAAATTTGGATTATATATTAATAAACTTCCGTGACTTTGCTTTTTCTTTACTGAAACCAAATTTTGATTGACTTTAGCAATCAGTATATCTTACTATTTCGATAAAATTTTCAGTCAATGTCAATTATAAGATATACAATTTTGCCAAAGCAATAATTGAGATTATGATAATTTATTTATAGGAAATCATAGCAATTTCTATAATAGGCACAAGAAAGCTCCTAATATAGTAACTAATCATGAACCTACCTTTACCACTATTCTGAAGGGTCTTCCAAAGAAATCTCGAACTTCTGTTATTTACGAACAGATTCTTTCGAACATTGAAAGAATCTGTTTTGTAAATAATAATAATAGTAATTATAACTGTCCAAGCCACCTTAACAAAGTCTTCTTACAACGGAAAAATAATTTTTTTCTAAGTATCGGTCACTGACATGATTTCCTTATATATATATATATATACATATATAACCAATTTTATCCAATCTTTTAATATTTTAATTCTTAGTTTTCTTGCACTTTATTTGATCTTCAAGTGAGCCAAATTGTTAAATGCGAGATAAAATGACACCACAGGCAATTAAAGATACGATATAATTTACTTTCTTCCGAATGTCTTACATTTTCCATAAATATCTTACTTTAAGCTTTTACGAGTAAAAATTGTAGAACGCTTACGATTCTTGCTTGTTTTTTCCTTCAAAATTTCTTGAATCTTTATAAAAGAAAAATTTTCAAACTTTTATCCAAGAAAATTCTTTCAAATTATGTGAATTCGCTCATAAAAATAAACAAATTTGAATTTTCCTAATAATATTGTTTGCAATTTTTTTGTAATTTAAAGTTGCAGCTTACAAATTTTGAAGACGAAATATATAAGTGGTCTTATATTTAGGATATTGAGATTTCAAAAAAGTTTAGATGTTTAAAATTATCCCAATTTTTTTCTATCTAATGGTTTATTAGACAAAATATAACTTATTTCAATTGCCTTAATCTTAAAATTATTTATGTTTCTTAAATATATGATATTTTGGGTGGGGGTCTTATAAATTTGAAACCCAAGATATATACATGAAGTACATCAGAGATTTTGGCAGAAAAATAAATAATTTTTATTAAATAAGAATATTAAATTTATGAAATACATTAGCAAAAAATAAAAGCATAAAATAACATTACACAAAATATTAATATAAAAACAGCTTTTTCTTAATCGAAAATAATATTTTAAAGGACACAAAAATAAGACAACAGAATATTGAAATAATCTTTACTAGACAATAATTAAATTTGACTATAACAGATAAAATCTCTGATAAGTATTTCTTCTATACAATCATTTAATATAAAGAACACCTGTACATTATATAATATTTGTAACATATTCTACCCATTTCACATAGTATATTTATAATTCTATACATCAACAATTTTTACAATAGTCATAGAAGACTATGATATTTACATAATTTAGAATACATCTATCCAAATTACAGAAGGTACTCACAAACATCAAGGATAAGGCATATGAATTTCATAAGATGTAAAATGGAATAATATTTATATTAATACCAATCACATGAATAGTATAAAGGTTACACGACATAAGTTCATTTATATTTGTACGTTAAACACTATCTGGACACCATATTTCTTCTATGAAAAAAGATGAAGTATTTAATTTTAAAACATTGAGAGATAACGGGAAAAATACAAGGTAATCCTTTAAATTCCTTGGCAGGATTACAAAGGATGCATTGTGGTTTGGTTTGTTGTTCTACAATTACTTTTTTCACATTTGGACAAATTTAATTAAGATCGTATACTTTAAAAAACATAAAATCTGGGTTTCAAACAAATGTACGCAATTTTTCGACCACTTTTTGATTTCAATAAAATAAGCATAGTTTTATTCATATTGTAATTTTTTTTTTTTTTTTGAGAAAAAATAAATTATTTTTTTTTCAAAATAGTAAATAAAGTAAATAAAAATTTTTGATTAAGTCAAATCACTCGAACAGTTTTATTTACAACTTATATTAATTTTTCTCTTAGAATGAAGTTATTTTCCCTTCAAAAGAAGAACTAAAATTTTTGATTCATTAAGTTAAGATAAATCTTTTTGAATATTCAAGTGAACATTTTCATTTAAATTCTCAATGACATTAAAATGTCAATATTAAATACTATAGAGTAACAATACATTTCATTCATTCCTTCACAATAATTTCATTTCGAAGAAAAGACAGTTCTGGTGAATTATAAAAAATATAAATGGAATAAAAAAAATGAGTTTCATGTTATAAAACATTCCAGATTTATTAAAAAAGTCTCAAACTAAAAGCCCCAGATTTACATAAAATATTATTGATAGTTAATGGACAAAAAGAGATGTTTACATTCAACTTGATATAAATGTATATTGACATAACATATTTGATTAGAATATTTTCACACTGATAAATTAATTATGCTACACATAAAATGAATAATATATATTCTATTAATAACAATTAATTCATAGAGCTTTACTTAGTTGCATAGTATATATATTAAAAGATTATTATTATAAGCAGATAACACATGCTTCTTGTTAAAACAGGCAATATTCGATAGATAATACACAATAAATTTCATAATCAACATTTGACTCTACACATCACAAATATAATTAAGAATGAGAAGAAATTTTTTAAGCAAGTGAGATTTTTTGAGTTTACTGACAGAAAACATTAATTTTTAAGAGAATAAATTTCTACATACAAAGATAATAAAAAGCGTGAATTTGAAAAGGGTTGGTTGGGCTCAACCAACTGAACTTCGTTTTTTAATAGACATAGCTTATTTAATGGAAAAGAATTTTTAAACACAAAACAAAAAATTAAAACCTAATTATATATATATATATATATATATATATATATAATGGGTAAATTATTTCTTTTTATTACACAATAAATTAAAAAAAAAAACTAATTTAAAGAATTACAATGGATTTTTTTAAAAGGTTCAAATAAATTTAAATTTCAAAAAGTGAATATTTTGAAAGCTTTATTTTGAAAAATAAAAGATAAATTCCTTAACGATACACGAGTTCTATGAAATAAGTCACCAGAAATACTTTTATGTGCAATCACAAAATCCTTTATATTTATATGTTTCAATCTAAATAAAGACACCTGTTATGAGGAAAGTGTATACTGATATACACAGAAGGCACTAGTTAAAGCAAATAGAATTTTTATGAATTTACTTTAGTAACAAAAACATTACTTTAAACATCTATATACAACTATACAAATACTTTCCAGAATATGAACTCTATTTTTATTTATTTTTAAACCTAAATCAGACTGTTCCTTTTGAGGTGAAATTCTAATAGATTTTCATTTCTATATAATTGACAATCTGATAGAACAATGTAAAACGATGCTCCATGAAAAATGTAATAAAAGATAGAAGCAAATACAAACCAATAGCACCTCAGGGTCGTGACAAAGTAATTTTCTTAGCAATAGGAAAAATATTTGAATAAGCTCATAAAAAGTATTACACAACTCTATGGACTTTCTAATTAAAATAAATTAAAATGTTTATTATAAAAGCACTTAAGCAATATGGAAAAGCAAATAAATATACTTAAAAAATTATAAAAATGAAATTTTTTGATAGTTAAACATATTTACAAACTTAAGCTGCTATACAAAACAATCATGAGTATATATACATAAGTTTTAACTATCACATTTTAAATAGAACACTTTTTTTTTTAGTCCAATAATTCAAGAAGCAATAATAAAGATATTCTAAATTATGCCAATTATGAAAGTCATTTGGCACCAAATCATTTTTTTCACTTGTTACATTCCTTATACAAAAGTATACTGTCAAGCAACATATATTTATCAAACAATAAGAAATTTACACAATTATCAGTACTACAATTATTTTATTCATTAAGTCATTAGCAAAACATTTTTTACCCCAGAGAATATTAATGGTATCAATTAGCATTAGTTAAAAACATGTGGATTTCCCAATTAATAATGAACATGGGAACAATGGCATGGGCACACTTAGACATAGTAACAAAAGATTTCATGAAGCATAGCTCTTAGATGAAAAAATGTTCAAATGACTAAGAGATGATTCAATACGTCAAGAGAAAACGACTTTGATCAAGTGTGATAAATAAACTTATAAACCGTGAGAATTTTATTTCAGATAGCATTACAGGTGGTTTCCAAGCATTTCTGAATTCATTTTAAGAACTCTTTCTAAAGAAAGAGATAAAAAGATAAATCCTCTAAATAAATTGATGCCAACATTGCTTTTCAGTTGTAAATATTATAATTTTAAGCCAGAATAAACAAACTTGGTTGTTTTATAAGTCTAAAGAACTTTATTAATTAAACTTTTTAGTCTACTGTAGAATAAAAATATTAGAGAAAACAGATTGCAAGAAATGAAAACATTAAAGAAGCCAAAAGGTATTTTATATGAAATAAACTAAACTCTGTATACATTAAATAAAAATTTTTTTAAATGCACTAGTAAGAAAAGTAAATTTATAAAAATACATATATCCTTACAATGCAAACATTGGAAGAAAAATATTTGCAATTATTTAATACATTTGCTTAAATATTGCAATACAAGTAATTTTAGTTAAAAAAGTTACAAACAGTTAATTTCAATTTTTTTATTTTCTTAAAAAATACAGTAAAAATAACTTATATGCTCCACTCAAGTTAAATTAATTTTGCTTTATAGGATTTAAAAGCTTTAACTGTTAAAATTTGTAATTTAAATTCATAATTTACGAATTAATAAAATTCATAATATAAAAACTTTGTAATTTAGTGTATGAAGTTATTAAAATTTATGAAATTCAAAGACAACAATTATAAAGATTTTTGAAACAATTATTTCAAAAATGATATTCCATTTGCTAGATGATGCTAGAAAAAATTTATACATTGTATCTGCAGGTTTTCAATGATCGTTCTTAAACAGCATAATAATTTTTAAAATACATACTGAAGGTGTCACAAAAATTTCTATAAATTTTGACTAAAATATGTACAAGGACACAAATTAATTCCAGTTATCAATTCAAAACTAATTAAGTGAAAAAGCAGATCACATTTATCCATCTTTTATATTTCATGTCATTACTAGTTTACATCTCTTCCTAATGAAAGAGAAAACTGTGCCAAAAATGGAAATTGAAAAAATTTACAATAATAACATTTTGGTAGTAGATATGTTTTCAAAATTTTTTTTTAAATTATAAAAACACAATTAATCTAAATACAGCAAAAGAAATAAAAAAAATGAATATTACATTTTAATTAAGGACAAGTTAATCAACTATTCTTATGGTGCATTTTAATTTCCACTGGGTAGAAGTAAATTACATTCGATATTAATTTACCTAAAATCAAAATAGTTTTTATAATATACACCACTTACATTTTTAAAGAGAACTAAATAATCTTATTTACATTTTTCTACATTTGTACTTCAAAAATATATCTCACACTTTTATTTAACAAGTCTAGGTAACATACATCAATATTTGAAGTACTTGAGAAAATTAAATGGATATTAAGAGATCAACCAGTAAAAACAAAACAAGCTATTCAAAAGTATCTGTCATAAAATCAACAATATCACAAATGGTCTTTTCAAAAAAATAACATAAGAATTTAAGATTAAACTACATAATAGTTTATCTGAAACAGAACTAAAAAATAACAATAGATACAATGAATTCTTCTGTAGTAATTCTGTGGCACCAGTTTAAAAATATTATCAAAATCAAATTCTGAATGCATATTTATAAAAAAAAATAAAATAAAAAAACTAATAAGAAAAACTAATATAGAAACAAATAATTTTTTTATTGATGATATAAAAAAAATTATGTACATTCTGATTTCAACATAATCTTAAAAAAAAAAAAAAAAAAAAAAAAAAAAAAGAGCTTTAAAATAGTTTTTATTGTTACATTTTTTTAAAATAGATTTGATGAATAATAATCACATTTGCAATAAAAAAACAACATAAATGGAAAATAAAGGAACAAAATATTTTATAAAGACATATTTAATCAGAACTAAATATTAAACTAAGTATGCATTTACTATTTCTAATAATGATAAATAAATTTTTTTACATAAGAATAAAAGAAAAGTTTCCAAAATTTGAATAAGGACATCTAAAAATTAATAAGAAAAAAATAATAATAATTATTTAAAAATATAAACTTCACTTTTTGCATTAAAAAGGTTTGCATAAATATTAATTCTAGTTAATGCTATGTAAAATAGTAAAATTTACAATGAAACGGCAATTTTACATGAATAAATAAGAATTAAATGGAATATACTTGTCAAACAAAGGAAAATAATGAGATTTCCTGTATATTTAAGTTTTAATAAAGTAAAACCATATATAGGACTAGCTTTCTAATTTAAATATTCCCAGAATTCTCTGAAAAAATATGCTTATTTTCGAAGAAATTGATAAATTTTTGAAAAATTCAACAAAGAATTAAATAAGCTTGCTCAGAAAATTTCTTTTAAATAAGAAGCATATACGTAAATTACATTTATAACATTGTAATTGAAGTATTGTTTAAAAATATAAAGTTATGATTAAGATATCTTCATGTCAGAATTTTTCAACTACAGTGAAAAAAATGATCAAATTAGAATGAATTATACATTTATATAAAATATTTACGGGATTTACTTTTTCATGTGGTGCCACAGAAATTCATTTTTTGGTCACAAATGAAACTATAAAATGAAAAGTATAATTCAAAAAGTGCAAAGCAGTTTTCACACAGCAGTTTGCATAGCTGAATTTTGCAGTCCATTAGAAGAATCAGATTTACTTACAGTAGATTTCAAAACACATCCACCATCATTAGTAATCACAACTTCAGAACCCTGATGTGTATGATTGACATATTTGGCATTACTCAAGGAATCCTTGAACTCAAAATCCCCTTCATTTGGAATGCTACTAAGTGGGCTTTTAGGCAACTGCAAATCAATCCTACTTGGAAATGAATTGCTCAGAGTCATGGACTCTCCATTAGTGAAGCAGACTTTGAGATCATCATCACTATTAGAAATCATAAGTCCATCACTAGCTCTGCTCTTAGCATCAACAGTATCACCATTTGCATGATCTTTTTCTTTTCTTTTATCCTTCCCTTTTCTCAATTGCAAAACACCAACTTTTGTAATGCCAGAGGAAATATTATGTTTCTTGCGTTGATTAGTTGGTTGATTCTCACTTTCTTCAGCTTCTTCATTGATGGAAGAAAGCTGTTGATGATCAGCGCTTTCTTTCTCTTGAATAGGAATATCATCTGAAAAACAGTTTATGAAACTTACATATAGAAAAGTAAAAAAAGTTCTAAATAAATCAAGAAACCATAAAAAGATATTGCTTTTTTATTAGCAAAGACATACAACATTTATATTTTTATATACTATTAGTTTTATAGAAATATAAATGATACAATTTATATTTCTATAAAACTACAATCTCAAATTTACCCATGAAAAACAAATGTATTAAAGATTTTCAGATATTTTTAATGTTTAAAATTGTACGAAAAGTAAATTAAGAGAAGTTATTCAAAGAGCTGTACAGAAAAGTAAACAAGTAGTTTAATTACATAAATATTTTGTATAAAAGAGAACACATGAAAAATTTCCATCGAAGAAACAAGGTATTGAATTGACTCTATTTCAAAAAACCTTTCTGAAGTTTCTTATTTTTGAAAACACCATTAGAACAGAAACTCAGGTTTTCACTGTAGTAGCAGATTTTACATCTTATTTAATTAATTAATCAAATAAAAATTGTTTTAGATATGTCTGTCAATAGTTAGCAGGAGTTAGTGTCTATGTTTGTTGATAGTTTGCCCATCTCAATGAGTGAACATAATGTCTTACTAATATCGATTTACTAAAGTATATTATCTCTTACTAAATTTGTGTCTGAATGTAATCCTCAAGGATTTACAGAAAATAATTTATGGCAGTCTCTTGTATATTCTCACTTAGTAAACTACTGTTTCCTTTTTCAGTGTTCAGTGGAGCATGAGGTTATTCATTCACAGTAAGCTTTGGAATATGTTGTGTTTCATTCAAGTCTTAATAACAATCTGGATAATGAAAATTAAATAAAAAAAGATACAAGAAAAGCTTGACACATTAAAAAGTCTAGATAATAAGAAAATACAGAAGATGCTGATAAGTATGGAGTCGGCAGTTTGAATTGTTGGTTGGTTAAGTTTTATGGTGCAAGATCCAAATAGGGACAAGCTGGCCAGTTACATTGTTGAAGATTGGAAGCAAAAATAATAAGAATTACAAAAATGCTGCTTCACACGAGTTTCCAAACTATCTTAAAAGATAGAAAAACTTTGAAAAAATTATGAGGAAACTAGTGATGCTTTACATTTGGTTAGTCCTGTTTTGGAAAGGGTGGAGTAAACAAAGGAAGGACAGATTAGGACCTTCCATAAAAAAAAAGGGTGTTACATTTCCAAAATGAAGTTAAAGGTAATGTGCAGATTTTATAGCCAGATTAGGCTGCCTAGACAGATGAAAAAAGTGATAGAATCTATCAGTTGAATATTTGTGGTGATAAACTATCACAAACTTTGAAGAAATGGAGCAATTTAAGAATCAGTTTATAAAATTTATTGAAATAGAAAGCTTAACAAGAGATCCAATAAGGACAAGCTGGCCAGTCACATTGTTGGAGATTGGAAGCAATGGTGACAAAATAGACCTTAATTATAAAATATTACTGAATAAAAGCTTTGCAACTAGAATTGAAGCAACAATCCCAGATTATAAACATAGTAGAGTACTATTCTGACCTGCAGTAATGTTTCATCAAACTACAAAATGAAACTAATAATGATTAGAAAGATGAAAGATTATAGGCATATTGAAGAAATTTTAAAATATGCTCCATCAGTGAAATATTTTAATAATAATAATAATAATAAACATGGAAGAGATTTGACATTTTTAAAGATTTCTTTTTTAGAATTTGCAGTATCAATAGAGTGACTTTTAGGAGGTAACCTACCTAGAAAAGCAGTTTAAATGATAGCTAATATTTTAACTCATTTTGATGCAAACAAACTTAAAGATGGAAATTTAAAGGCAATGTTTCACTTTCTAAATGCAACTATTTGTAAAGCAATAGACCAACATGTTCTTGAAGCACTTAAAGTATCAAAAAATGCCTCTGTCAAACCTTATAAAAGAAAAGGAAAATCACCAAGACTTGATTTCAAAGTTGAAAACCATAAATCTGAAAGATGTGCCTATTGGAACACAAGAACCTGGGTCAATACTGTGGAACAAACAATTGCAATGCCATAGAATAAGCTGTTATGCATTATAGTGTTCGTTCATTTATGGACAAAGATCATTAGTACTTTTTCACTCATCACAAATTTTTCGTTTAAAACTCATTACTTATATGCTCCAGGAAAAAACTTTAAACAATAAAAATATTATTTTAAAAGTGCAATTTATTTTATAATAGGTTTGATTTGTATTTGAGGGCTTATTTGATTGATAATTAGCCCAAAACTGTTTAAACTGGAGTCAGCACCAAAAAAATATCATATGGAAGGAATGGTAAATGCATGCAGAAAGAGATAGTTGATTATGAGTGATTTTCCAAAAAATATTAGAAGTTATCAAGACATTTTTTCAACTGCATAATAATTTTTAAAAAACATAAAAACTGTATATATTGTATGTTATAAATCCTGAAATAAGTTTTACTTATAATCTTAAAAGTTATTTAACTGTAAAAAAATAGCTATAGACTACACTAATGATATCAAACCCAATGAATAAATATACTGCACAACTGACACTAGAAAAATCAATAGACTGTGCAAGCGACAAAAATTAATAGAATTACAATTATATTGTTTGCACAATGAACCTTATGGTAAAATGCATATTTAGTGAAAATAAAGATCTTATATTTGTCTCTGACCACTGTTAAAAGACAAGTGATATTCAAAATTTTCAAATTGTTTTTATGCTCTTGAGGCAATGGTTTTGAAGTTAGATTATCATCAAAGGGTCATATTTTAAGCACTTAAAATATAATAGCAATACAATACTTTCCCAGTATGAAGATAAAATTTGAAAAGAAAATTAATCCATTTAAATAAAATTGCAGAGAATTGAATTTTTTTTTAAATTACATTCAAAAATTGACACACAAATTTGAGATAATCACTGATATATCATAAAAAATATGAAACTAGAAAATGAGTTATCTGACCAGATATATATTTATTTAAAATATTCAAACATCTTACTATTGATTATATAATAATTTTCGTTTCTTTTTTATCAAGCATATTTTAAGTAATGATTGGTAAAACACAAGCAATTCGAAAATTACATAAACTAAATAATGACTTAATTATCATATCCTGACAGTTATGAAAGCAAGCTGTCTTCTTTTATTACAGTGGTATAATTTTAAAATTTGTAATCAACTTCCCTATATGTAAATCTTGAATAATTTTAAAATAAAATTATTAAATCTACAATTAACTGACATGACACCTGAAAATCACAGCAAAAATCAAAGCCAATTTACAACAATTAAATGGCACTTTATAATCTACATCTGCCAATTTTGAAAAAGGAAGGTAAAAGTTTTAATAAGGATCCTAGAAAATGCATTGCAATCTCAGTTTTAAAAACTTAATTTCAGTAACATTTGGAAGTTATATTAAAGGAAAAATAAAAAGAAATCACATTAAAATAAATGTTAGCAGAAATAGTTATAATTAGAAAGCAAATATGTAATTATCTTTCTTGAAAACAATTAATTTTAAACGAAATATCTGTAAAATAGTACTAATTGAGAAGGATGTTAGGCAAAGTACAAATAAAGAAAATTAATTTTATATTTAAACTTTTTTAAGATTTTTGGGAATAAATGATTAAACAATATAATTGTCTATTTTAGGGTATTTTACATTATCAGTATATAATTCAAAGTTTAATAACACTAGAGAGCTTTAACATTAAATAAATTGAAAGAGAAATTTGATTAATTTACTCATATTTCAAATTTATGCATAAGTGGTTAAAAAAAATTTAGTTGATTATATGTTTCTATGAAAATTTAACATAAGTCTCAAAAGTTTCTTCCTGCTGTTCTTTGCTTCTTTTATTCCTCACATGAAGTTTCTTTATTATTTTATTTTCAACAATTTTTTCAGGCTTCTTTCATTTAGCAATTTCAAGATAATTTTTAGTTTTTAAGAATTTCCACCATTTGTAATTTGCATGGTAAAGTTACTTATATCTAGTACATGAATGCATACTCTATGTGGATTTCAATATACATAGATTTTCTGCATTTTCCTAGTGCAGATTCTCTATAAAAGGAAAATATTCTTATTTAATAAGAATTTATTCTCAACTGTTGCAAAGCTGCATAAAAATATAACATAATTTAGCATCATTGCTAAACATTTTTTAGAGTAGAGTATTTTGTGAATCTTACTATTTGCTGATTTGATTAATGTTAAAATTTCACGATGAAAAATACAGAAGGGTTTTTAATTTTATATGACTTTGCTCAAGTATATTTATAGTTGTAAATTTCTGAAAAAGTTGCAAAAAAATACAAAGTGATGTTTCATTCTAAATTTAAGGACTTGAGATTCAGTTGTTGTCATTTCAATAAGGGGTATTTTTGTCTAAAGTACCCTTTAAAAATTTCTCAATTTCAGTAGATTGTTTAGCACTTTTTTTTTGTTCAAATACTTAATTGGTTGTTGGTTTATTTGGTGTGTTTATTTCGAAACTCAAACATTATTTCATTGATAATGTTATTTGAATAATTTTTAAACTCTTATATTAAATTAAGATTAACACTCTACACTTTTGAATCTACAAAATGATGAAAAAGCTGAAGTACTAACCATTTGATTGCCAGGTTTATTGAATACATTTTTATTGAACTGTGATGAACACAAATGCTTGATTCATTTGTCACTATATAATTAATTTTTTTCACACAAGTGCTAATTGGTTTAGCACTTAAAATTTAAAGGGCTTCTCTGAACCACTATAACCATTTATAGCTAAATATGCCAGAAGAAATTTAAACCAACAAATATCCTTGGAGACAATTTTCAAAATATAAAGAAAGATTGAAATTTATATATTTATAAATAATGAATATATTTAAAAATAATATTTATAATCAAAATTTGAATTTAAAATACATAAAAAATTAGTTATGATTGCCATAAAGAAATTTCTACAATTTGATAAACTTAAAAATACTTTCTGTTTTGTGATAATGAAATTAAAAAATTATCTAAATTCATAATGGTATTAAAATTAAATTAAAATTATAATGAAAAAAAATTACAAACATAATACTTAACATTAAGTCTTTGATATTAAAGCCAGAAAAACACAAAGTAAACAATATAGAGAATTCAAATACACTAGTATTGAAGCATACCTGGAAGTTTCTTTGCTCTGAAAGAAGCATTAGTAATTGCTCTAGTAACAGTACTTATAACTGTTGTTGGTGATAAAGCAATACTTATACCCATTGGACCATCACAAGGTTGACCTGATGGGTTCATTTTCAGAGAGTTACGTATTGCATTTGTGACCTATAAAAAATTAAATTTAAATAATTTTATACTTTAATAAATGTAATGCAATTGAAAATTTTTGTTAAGAAATTTCACATAAAATTTTGGCTAAATCAATACTTCCTTGCATTCTTTAAAAATTCTTAAAATTTTCATGTTGTGCATGTTGACTATCTTAACACAATATTTTATTATTAAAAAAAAAAAAAAAATCCACAGCAGCCAATTCTAAAAATTATTACAGAACACAAAAGAACAAAAAGATTATTTTGGACAAATACTATTTCTGAATAAAATTAGTATTTAATGGAATATTTATTTATTACTACAAATAAAAAGAGTTAAATTATTGTAGAGATGTAATAATTAATTTTTAAAATTTTAGATAAAGGACTTAGATGTATGATTAATGTAGAAAAAGTGTTTAAATTTGCATCTTTCAATAATGTTTTTTTCAGCATTAAATTTTAAAAATTGTTAAGTGAAAAAATTCTCGTTGCATATAAGTCTTGCAATTTAAAAACACATTTTTTTTTCAAACTTGAAATTATTTTTAAATTTTGAGACATATACAACAAGAATTTATTTTTAAATTTCAAGCATTTTTTCAATAGATTTCTATTTATATAAAAAATAATAGCAAGTATTAGGAGCAAATAATGAAAACCTCTTAAATGAAAACGAATTCCAAGAAATCAAATTATATAGATAGCACAATCAAACCCAGAATGAAATAGATTGTTG
>JAPDSC010035677.1:18526-46818 GCA_026290005.1 Latrodectus geometricus
TACATTAATAACTTTAAAAATTTATTCAATATATATATATATATATAAAACTCCAAACAACCTCAGCAACATGCAATACATATAAAAAAAATTTTTTTTTCAATTATATACATTAAACACAAATATTATTTAGAATATATTATTCAGTGCATTATTAATTTAAAGATACATTCAAATATCAGAAAAGTAAGAGTTTCACCTTTTCATAAAAAATCCATATTTAGTATTGATACAAATTATAAACTATAACAGATTTTTCAAATGTTTTGCAATGCATATGACTTATTTCATTGGGTAAAACTTTTTTTATTTTTCAATATAATTTCTATCATTTGAGTCCCATAGATATCTTCGAAACTACAAATTTCATAAAATTAATAGACTATAATAAAATGAGATTAATTTTTAACAAATAATTTAATTTTTTAAAGAAAGCTAAAATTTAATAATCCAAAAACTATTTTAAAAATCTGTTAAGATTTATCATGATATCATCTTCATAATAAAAATTTTTGTTAAATTAAATTTCTACCATTTTTAGAATTTTGGTAGAAAAAAAGAAAAAACAAGAGAAAAAGTAAATAATTTGCATGGTCACTGATGCTTTGCCAGATATTTCTAACTTTTTTGAATACAAAATGTCTCTCGGAATGTCTATTTTGTGACGTTTTAAGTTAATCCTTCGTTTGCATTAGTTTTCCAGTGAATTCTCTCATTTGCTACTGGCTTTTTAGTCAACAATTATGCATACAATAACAATCAAATATGGGTTGTGCCTTTGGCAGCTTTTAGAGATAATATTTAATATTTTTTTTTTTGGATAATTTCATTGGAAATTTTAAAATATTAAAACAAAAGACTCAAAGTTATTTTCTAAAAAAAATAAAAAATTAGTACATTAAGATTTAATTAAAATTCCAGGAGAAATTCATGATTTTCTAGGAGTCAAGTCCAAATTCAAGAGTTTTTCAAGGGTTCTTAAAAAATAATTAAGGAATTATAGGAGTTGTGCAAACACTGAACAATAGTATAATATAAACAGCTGATCATGTAACTTAAAATTAATAACAATTTATTTGTAAAATTATAATGATTTATAAGTAAAATTGGCTATTACATTGAAAATAACATCAAAATGATTCTAAAATAAAAATAAAAAAATAAGCTTTTCTGATTGTTAACTTTTTAAGGAATCTTTTTGAATTACTTAATAATTTGCTTGCAAGAAAATAAAAAAAATTATACAAAAGGATTTATATTTGTAGAAATTATATCTGACGCAAATTATGTTAATTGTAACTTCCACTGTATGTTAGTTGCTGTGTTTTATAAATTTCAGCACATAAAGTTAATTGAATTTTATTTTCAGCAAATATGTTTAAACACGTGAAAGACATCAATATAAAAATTCTATAACTGTACGGAAATAGCCAAACTTTATAACAAATTATTCTAAAGATACAACATATAAAGTTTTATCATGTTTCTTCTCCACTAAGTAAATTTCAATAACTTTAAATTACATGTCTTTATAAAATATTTCCTATTCCACAAAACTCAAAGATACATTGGTAACTAAACAATATTTTGAATAATGAATTTTCAATTGCAACATTGAAAAACTTTATTAATAAATATAGCAAAATAATTTTACCAAAAGTACATCTGATAACATTTCTTGCATTGCTCTAGCATGAAGCTCATCTAATGCTTGCAAACCTATTGATGCCAAACCATTGAAACTAAAATGAACAATAAATATATTTTATAAGAACAATGGCAAATAATTCAAACTATTAAAAAATTTAAAAAAAGATGGATAAATGCAAACTGAATATATCAAAATTTGAAAAACAAAAGATGTAGTTTACAACTTATTGTTTCTAATATAACTCATTTTAACCAGTTTAAATGTTTATCTATGTTTAAATTCCCATGATGTATAAGAATGATGAAAATAAAATATACTTTAATTAAAGACTAACACATTACAACATTACTTCCCAAAAGATTGTTGTTCTTATGAGCACATATCAGAATGTAAAAAGTGGTTATGTAATTGTATTGAAAGATGCTAGTATGACTAACTGAATAATCACTCAATATGAGTTTAGAAATGCAATTGGAAGAAGTGAATCAACAAATGTTAGGAGTAGCATAGGGACACAGAAATTGCTGAAACAAAGATTAATTTTTACTCTTGTACATGTTACTAATATAACTTTTCACTAAAAATAGAGAAAAAAGAATTTATGCTCAAACTGACCATTATATTATTTACCGCTCATTCCTGTACACTATAAAGTCTAATTAATTAGTGCTAATTAAACTATCATCTTATAAAACTGCATTGAATGAAGAAATAATGCAGGGGTCGGAGTACAGAATTTTTTTTTTCAGGACACTATTTTCAAGAAATATCAGGACATTTTTCAGGACATATTTCAATAATTAAAGAAAAACAATGTTACTTTTACTTATTAATTTCTGTTTTATGCATAAAACACATTTTAGAAAGGAATAAACTATTTAATAAATTCTGAGTTTTTTAATTTTTAATACAACAATATGAAAAATAATACAGAAATTTAAACTTTTTATACTGAACATTTTCTGAAAATTAATAAGTTACATGATAAATGCTTTAAATTAACAGTTAATTTATGTATCATTGAATAATGTTCATTTTGAACTGGATGCATTAGCATTTAATTCCAATTATTTAATTTGCACTTTTTTAATACTTTTTTAATAATTTGCACTTTTTTAATTTATCATTCAGCAGCAGACAGCATCATTTGTCCAACTTTCACATCACTCATATTATCATCACTGATAGCACATACTATTTTTTTAGTTGCATCATCCAAAAGTTTTTGAGATACACACTGATTATCAAGCAAATTTTTCTTTTTTTCCTCAAGTTCATTAATTTTTTTCTAATAGGTGCGATTGTTTAAACTTTTTTTTCACTAGTAACTTCTACATCTTCCTCATCCTTTCTTTTCTTCTCTAATTGTGTTACATATTTTGATTTTTCCATATATCATGCATATTCTGCATGAGATTTCTGAATATAATGCATCATTTCTTTGGTATATGGAATGGAGGAAACAGAATTGCCATGCATTCGAATAACATCATGACAAATCCGTAAACTTTGAACGGTTAATTCCGATAAAGAAGCTCTCTCCTTTGTCACAACAGAATTGTTAGTTGAAAACCCTCTTTCTGGTTGGGAATTTACATTCAATAACGACAGACATGCTTTAACCACTCTAGAAAGAGTAGGATATTTTATATAACCACCAGCATCTTTTATATTGAAAACCGCATTCCGATATTTACAGATATTTTGATCATTCACAATCAAAGTCACATCTTCACACATGTCAAGAATCCACTCTTCATTCATCTTATCAAAATCTGAAGAAGGTTTATTCACATGAGGAATATGTTGAATTAATCTGCTACATGAACTCCTAGACTCTTCCTTTTTTCTATTATAAGGAGACAAACACTGGAGATCTTTGAGTAAAGGATTTGTTATAGGAAGTTTTTGAAGCAAATGCTTTGAAGTTGCTATGTAGCAGCTTCTAATACTTTGTAGAAATGTTGTTTTATCAGTAAGTTCTTCCAGCATTACTTTTGCACCATGACCTACTTCAATCTTGTTTAAATTTAACTAATTTTTTCCTGAATCAACATTAATTTGTAGCAACTTTACTCCATTTTTTTCACAGATTTCTTCTAGGTTTAAAAATTTAAACATAATACTGCGAACAAGTTCATTTAACTTACTGTACATCACATGTACTAAAGGTTCGACTTTTTGCATTAGAAGTAAATAAGGTTCAAAAGTTTTACAAAAAAATGAAACAAAGTGCAGATAAGCCAGAGTCTTAGGGTCTTTCAAATGTTTTATAATCCGAAGATGTCTATCAGAAAGAGGAGATTTCGACTCTTTAGGTATTTTAACAATGAAATATTCCTTTAGAACATCATATTGCTCAACAATTCTCTCACAAACTGAGCCCAAAGTTAACCAACGGCTCTCAACATGACGAAGGAAACTATGTCTAGCTAAAGTTTCTTTCAGTATTTCTAACTGTAAGGAATGATAATCTTCCCTTCTTGCAGGAGATAGCTTGAAAAATTGATGAATATCTATAGCAAATCCATCAATATTACAATCAATTTTATCAATACCCTTACGCAGTGCTCCATGGATTATGTGTAAGCAACATGTACCCAAATCAATTAGTACTGGTAAACTTTGCTTACTCAGTTCACTATTCATTTGCTTTAAAACAGCTAAATTAACTCTTGGTCCATCCATTGACAACTGCATTAATTTTTCTAAATTTAAACCATTATTTTGAATAAAACTTAATAAAATTTTTACAATTTTATTGGCTTCAGCATGTTCTAAAAAATGTGATTCGAGGTGACAAATGACATTTTTACCATGTTTATCAGACCAATATGAGATGTAAATATCCAACTGTTTCTTTATTTATTTTGTAGTAGTTTCATAGAAAAGTAAAACAAAATATGAAGTGCCGATATCCCGAAACAAAAGAGTTTTGAAATACGGACCTAATCCAAAATTAATCATATACCTGACTTTTTTGTCAGATAATTTGAGATTTTTTGCTATGAAGGAATCATCAAAAATTTCTCCGTAAATGTTAACTAAATCCATTCAAAGATGAAAAAGAATAATTATTTTTTATTGCCACCAAAACTAAAATGGTTTCAGTTTTAATGGTTTTTCTCTGATGTCGTTTTGGGAAGCCATGATTTGTTATTCACTACTACATACAGTCGATGTCGAGAATTCAGATAAAGTTAATGACTTGATAGTAAATAGTGTTTGATTCTTGTAACAATTCACAGCTTTTTTGTGTTTTGATCCATCTGCATGCGCAAGCACTTGTCTAAAACCCATATTTGAAACACTGAATTTGCTTTTGCATACGAAGCACTCCGCAGAATGAACATCGTCAACACATCGGCACCATGTCTTCTTGATTAGGCATTTATTCCCATCTTGCAGTTCCAAACATTTGTCGGAAAATTTCGTTTTCCATGGCATTTTTAAAAGAAAATTAATTGTTTTCAAAAAGTAAAATTCTGAGCTTGATAATAAACATTCTTCAAAACACCCATCAAAATCTTTCAAAATTGCGCGATAAACATTTCATGCATGCGCATAAACGTAGGCCAATAATTCTCCCAATTTCGATATCATTGTAAATAGTTGTGCACTACTAAAACCAGAAACTTTGTCTGTAGAGGCACAAAATAGAATTTAATGGTAAACCCAAACCTAAATTTTTTTGACTTCAGACATACGTGAGCAATGGCTGAAAACGAGGCGGAGACGAATGAATGGCAACCCTATTTCCGGTTTGAAAGAGAACAAAAAAGGGGGAAATTTTTCTCTTTCTTTCTGCATAGAAAGCAGTTGAAAGAAAAAATATATTCCACTGAAAGAAAAATTTACAACTGAAAAATATAAAATTATTAATTAAAATTAAACTTTCAAAGGAATGTAATAAAAAATTAAGGAATTCCAGGATTTATTTTGAAAAATAAGGACATTTCAGGACGTTTTTTAAAAAATCAGGAATTTCAGGAATATCAGGACAACTCCGAGCCCTGAATAATGTTGAATGATTTCCAAAAACCAATTTGGAGATTTACTCATAAGTCTTCTAACTATTATATGACAAAAAATGCCTACCTCAATGTATATTTAAGGTGTCTTAAATTATAATATCCAGAGCTTATCCAATTTAGCACATTTACAACAATTGCACTCAAATGACATTATAAGACATATTTGTTATCACTTCTATTAAAAAAAACTTGGTTTCCTTTTTAATTCAGAGGAATGTGAACTTTAAATACATATGCAAGGGCATGTTGTGGATCTACAAGATCCAGTCAGATATTTTTTATAAATAAAAACAAGTTTATATTTTACTTGTCGTTGTCAAATATATGTATCCGCTGCAGATGTATTTATCACTATACATTTAAATCTAACAAAAATTTTCTTTTTTAACTTAAGAAAATATGATATTTTCTTCAGTCTAGATTTTTAAAATTTTCTTGTGAGTTCATTTGTCTTACTTGATGAAACAGATTTTACTAATTGTTCAATAGGATTTTGAAGGAAGTGATTCACATATGCTTTTGATCTAAAAAATTTCTTTCCAAGCACTTCATTGGCACCTTGTTATAGTTTAATTTTTAGATCAAGACCTGTTCACTCTTCAGCTCAGTGATTTTTCATATTCACATGCAACTGTTTATTAAGTTCTTCAAAGTATAAAAAGCAATCAATGATTTGTGTTATTGCACTTTTTCTTTCACATCACCTCTCAAAATTCTATGCAATATTTCTTGACATATTTAATTGTGTAAAGTACAATGCTAACTTTGACTGATCATATATATCCTTAACAGTCTTAATAAAACTAAAGGATTCTCTATGAAGATACATTCTACATATTTGATATGTTCAGAGTTGGTGGAGTCAAGGGCTTAAGTTAGATTTTGTGAAAAATGAGAATTAGTAACACAATACTCATTAGAATACTATAAGTAAGCAAGTTCCACAAATCAACTATCTAGCATACATTTTCTGTTACAAATGCTTTCTAGTATTTTTAATATAATAGCATGTAAAGAAGGTAACACTTTTCACTAATTTATAGCTTTAGCCTATTTTGTGCTGTCTTTACCAATTAGAATATTTGAGACAAAATATCTTCAACTTTTTCTGAATTTGATCATTGTGAGAATCACGATCTTCTGAAGATATCTGTTTACTAATCCCTTCACCATTTATTTATCTTCCTTTATCTGTTTATAACTCTTTAAGCATAGTTTTTTAAGCCATTTCATTTCGATTTCGTGAGAAATTTATTGATTTATTTTACTTCAAAACTTTAAGTTGACAAAAATTTGAATATAAGCTTGTTTACAAAGCCTAGAAGACTAATATAAAACAAAATTGATATAGAAAAATGGGGAAATTACAATCAATAGAAAGAAAGATCATGAATACAGGTATTGAGAATTGGAATTAGTACTTTAAATAAAGTTTGTTTCTATGATACATTTTAAGAATGACTTGGCCTATCAGAGTCAGAGCCCATGCTTGCAGGTCAAGTATAATTCTTAACTACACATGGTGAATGATGCCATTAATTATAGTCAAGTTTTCTCAAAACTTTCTAGATCAATTAAATATTTAACTCTTTTTCTAAACAATTATAAGCAATTAAATAAAAATTATGAATACATTATTCATGACAATATATTCATATCATACTTTATTTACCATTTGAGATATTAAACAAAAGCAATTTTTATACTATCTCCAATTTTTAACATATAATGAAAGCATTAGATTTTATTAGATTAAATATTTAATTTATAAAATTCCTTTTCATTGAACAGTCTTTACTAATTTTGCAATAACTAAGAGAAAAATAATTTGATTCGGTTTTCATCAAAATAGGCTTATTTATTGAGATTTAAAAAAAAAAATCAATAAGAAATATGTAAAAATTATTTTTCCATTAATTATGTCAAAATCATGACCAGATCCATATTTCACAGAATTTTTAAAGAATACTTGAAAAACATTTCATAATTTAGTTTCACTTTTTATTAAAAGTTGACATAATGGAACTGATAACAAACACATTGATTTATTACAAGTTATCCTATTTTTTTTTTAATAGAATTTAAACTTTGTTATTCTACCAAAATGAAAATACAGCTTTGATGAATATCAAACTTTAAAAATGCTGTATTTTCTTCCAGGCTATTACTATTTAACAAGATTACCATAAAAATATGTACAAGAATTTTCCTTGCGAATTATTCAAAATTTCTTTGACAGCCAAAAAATGCACATTTAATAATATTTAAAGATTTCCATCTAAGTTTTCCCAAAAATATAATAAACAAAATAATTTTTCTATTAACTGAAAATCTATTCTCAATTGTTTCACTGTTATATGAAAATGAGATTTAATTTTATAATATGCTAAAAAATCTTGATAGGGTTTATTATTAAAAATGAACTAAAGGAAAAAATTTAATGAAATTCCAGAAATTAGCTTACATTCTTTTTAAACTGGTTTATTACAGCAGAAGGTTATTCATCCTACGTTTAGAACAAATGGTACTCAGTAAAATAATAATTCTTATTTTTTTTTTTTTAACTAATCTGACAAATATTAAGCAACATTTTGGTCAATTGTTGATGAAGTTAATGACTTATTTTTAAAGAGAACTTATTTATATACTTTTAGACTATTTTTAAAGTCAACTGGTATTTCATTCTAAATTTAATTTTCAGATGAGACAACTCATAATCATTCACTATGAAATTCTCATTCTATTTTTTTATGCGTAGTTTTTTTAATAGTATAAAACATTAAGTCAGAAATTGTTTTGTTTAGGAACTGACTGAAGTAGATGTAGTAATTACTAAGTAACAGCAGAAGTTTCTTAAAATGTTTTAGAACATAAATATTTTATTATCAACTTCATTTTGTCTGAGCCTATCCAGTTTCAACCAGAATCAATATTAATTTTTGATAACTTTACATATTTTTCATTAACTTTTTTTTTTATCTCAAACTTTCAAAAAATAGTTTGAGCAAGTCATTTAGTTTACTAAACTAGTCAATTGGATTTCTGCACAAATTAAGAATAGTTGAAATATTTAAAAAAAAGAAAACAAAGCAAAAATACACAAGATATAAAAAAAAAAAAATTCCAAATATTTCATGATTCAACAATATATATTTGGAATGACTATTTTGTTTCTTTAAGAATTTTCTTTATAATATTAAATAGCTCAATAATTCTCTAACAGACAGACATCTTAATTAACAACACTTAACGTGACAAATAAAGCTGAACTCAGCTCAAGTTAATCTTTACTATCTTTTGCAGTTTGAAATATTTAATCTTTTCTTGTAAGAAAATGTCTGAATCAATGACATATGATAAGAACAAATTAAATTTTTATATATTAGTTTCATTGAATCAAAACTCCAGAAATTGATGACATGGATGTGGAGGAATTGCAGTTAAAATAGCCACTTGCACACTTTTAAAACGATATAAATTTTATTAATTGACCCTTTATTGATCTCTATTAACCTATACATATACCATTTAATTGTTAACTTAAAAAAAGCAAAAAATTTTAAAATAGAAATAGATTTGAAAATTATAAAAAAATCAATTCATTAAATCAATTTTTTTTTAATAGATAAAATGAATTACTTTCACTTACACCTTACAGATCTTTACATGTATTCAGTACATATTTTATGATTGCTAACCTATTACATTAAAAAATTGAGATTTGAAGTTTTTATATACAAAAATCACACATTTTTCAATAAAGACACCATACATTATGCAGTTAAACTATGTAAGTTAAACAACCATAAAAACAAATAAATATAATTATTTCCTGAAATTAGACTTGTAGATGATTTTAATAAAATTTAGGTATTTTAAGATTTCTAAAAGCGAATTTTTTTTTTAACAAAGAATTTCAAGAATATTAGGATAGAGAAATTAATGGGATGCATATTCTGATGCAGAAAAAAAAAATAACAGAATAGTAATATATTTTAAGAAAATAATTTGAAGTAATCTGGAGCAACACTTTTCCTAATCTGCAATAAATTTTTTATTTTGTATCTGATAGTATCTTGTGGCACTTAAAATTTTTGCTTATGCTAGTTTGAGAATCAAAAGTTTTCAATATATAGCATTAATTTTACAATTTTGATAATAAAATGATTAATGCTGACTTGAAAAAAAAATAAATAAATAAAATAAAAAAATAAATAAATAAAAAAATACAGAAATAAAATTTACTTTAATGAAGCATTTAATTTACTCTAGGTTGAAAATAAACCAACATGCAAGCATACATACAGGCAGAAACTTACTTATGTGTTGGATAAGAAAATTCTTATATATAAGAATTTATCTTATAACAAAATGTTTTAAACTTTATTATTTAAAATTAAACAACAGAAATATTCATTAACAAATAGCTGAGAATTTCCTCTTTCCCTTAAACTAACTTTGATTTTTCTGAAATATTAAACTGTGAGCAAATAAATTAGATTAGTTAATTTTATTATTTCTCAAGTAATAAGAATGTTCATGTAAACTACAAAGTTCATAATTTTTTTTTTTTTTTTTTTTTTTGCTGATATTTGAGTTGAATTGTTCCCTTTTTTCATAATTTTGTGGATTAGCTGCCATAGCAACAATACTCAATTTTAAAGACAATCAGGAGTTGTGTACTTACTAGTTACAGTGATAATTATAGCAATTGATTTTAAAAGAATAATCTTCTATTTTTTAGAAATATGATTTGGGTTAAAACTGGAATTTAAAAGTAACACTGTCCATTTTTCAAATATCAGTAAAGTCTAAATACAACAAATGTAGTATAATCATGTAATAAACATTTTTTAATTAGAGTATTGTACAGTTTAATTATGCAAAAGAAAAGGATAAATAATCCTCCCTTCATTTCGTTACAAGTTTCAAAATAGATCAAACAGCAAATATTCTTTTTTAAATACTTTTAATTTTATTATTTTAAAATGTTCCAAACCTAAAATTTAATGTCTTTTACCATACTCATGACTATTAACCACTTACCAGTTTTGCCCGAACGCCGCTCGGGTGCAGCGAAAGGGGACTTTTCTGATTTGCCCGAACGCCGCTCAGGCAGCATGTTTTTTTACGCCGATCCACTGATTTGCCCGGCTTTTTCTCCTATTTTTAGTTTCCATTGCTTCTAATAGATGGCTTATTTTTGAAATGTGCTTATTTTTGGACATAATATGGCAGAAAAGCGAAACTGTTAAGTGGTTAACAGAGTGTTGAAAACATTATAGAAATAGGATTTTTGTGAACTCTTACATACACATACGAATACACAAAATAAACAATAAAATTTTGTTTAGGATTGAAACAAATTATTATATTTTCTAAGTAATGAATGATCACTAATTTAAGAACATTATGAAATAGTAATGATGATACTTGAAAAGAGTAAAGAATATAAAAATATTGCAAAATACAATTACAAGAATAAAATTAATTTGAAGGGATAACAGAACTAATATCATTCTTAAATTTTTTTCACATTTTTTTTTAAAAATTAATTTTTTTTCAATAAGGAAGTTTAAAATCACAATTAAAATTTATCAAAATCGTCTACTAAATAAGTAATTATGTCAATGCATAGTTACTGATAACAAATTACTAATTTTTCCTATTAAATGGAAATTTGTCATTAGAATGATCTCGCATATCATTTTATAAACCGAAAATTAACATTTTGTAATTAATTGGAGAGTTAAATTGCTGTAACAATGGTGCCTTAGTAAGTGTAAGTAATCACCAATACCAGTTATAAAATTAATTGTAGTTTTGTTTCAGAAATTGCAAGTTTAAAAAGATTTGTTCAACTCCATTTTTGCAACATCTAAAATAATACAAAAGTTTTTATACTTAAGCTCTGTTAAATATCAACCACATTTGCTTTGGAAGAGCTTAGGCTTTCAACAGGATCAAAGATTTGTCTATAGATCAATTATCAATGATTATGGTGATTAAAAAATTATTAATAGCTCTGTTTTTACACAGTGGAATAATTTAAAATGTAATCAATTCTTGTTTTTAGAAATATATTTTTGTCAACAATTATTTATAAATGCGTTATCTAAAAAATGCTATACATATATTTCTGATTAATTTATATTTCATTTATTGAAGAGAAAATAAAAACGTGATATTATATTTTCCCCACCATATAAAATCTATATAGGCATTCCACTATTGCAATAAGTAATATAGAAGATTCAAAGCGGCATATACATGATGGCATATTTTCAAGATAATTATTTGGTGATAGATACAATTAAATTAGTTTGCAAACTATATTTCTAGGTAACCTTATATTTTAATATAGAAATTTGATGTTTAATAATAAATAGCATTTTGCATGTTTATATCAAAAACTTTATTAACCAATGAGATAGATTTGTTATATCTTTTCTTTTTATGCAATAGGAGAAGTTGATTTTTAATTCTAAAAAGGTATATTTCTAGATCTAAATAAAAATGCTATACAAAAATTTTATACATTATATCTTATGTTGTACAGCATCTTATTTCTGAGGCTGTATAATATTCATAACAGCTATGTTAAAGCTTATCAAGAACATAAAAAATTATACCTCAAGCACATAAGTTTTTTGATTATGGTATAACATCTCTTGAGAAACTGTATTAAAGTAGAAAGAATGATGAGTTAATATTGAGATATGGTAAGAACTTTCAGAAGACTTTCAAAATCTTATAAGGCAAACTATATTACATTTAAAAAATTTCTAATAAATTTAGTCAAATTACAGTTGACCATCAGTGAGATTTTTTAAAACAATTCAATTAAAATTTTTAAAGGACTGCTTCAATTTGTTCTCATCTCAAATTTTTCAAAAATAATAGAATTCTATATACAGGGTGATCCAAAAGTCAGGACGAACTTTAAAAAAGAATAATTTGAAAATGAATCATGATACAAAGATGCAATTTGCACCAAACGGATGGAAAAGAAACCGGGTTTTGTGTGGCAATGAAAAAAATAGTTCTGTTGGCGACCAACAGATGACGCTGTCGGATTTCTGATGTAGGATTATGCAAAGCAACAAACGATATAAAAAGAAGCAACTGCAGCAAGTAATGGTAGTCGAAGCTGGTATGCATCAAAATGCTGTCCATAGTTGAGAAAACCCTCTTAGTGAAACTGTTTTATAAGAATTTGGAAAGTGCCATTGCGGCATTGCAAGCATATCGCTACATGAAGGGTATGCGAGATAGCAAAGGACCAATAACATTTTCTGCATTGAACAAAATTGTGAAAAAGTTTGAAGCTACAGGTTCTTTGGTGTAATGTCAAAGAAGTGGACGTCAATCAACTGCAGCTGCTGTTGCCATGACAGTGGAGCAGACGGTGCAAGCCATGTCAGTGATTGCTGCACATGGGGAGTGCAGTGCTCGAGAAGTTTCGAGGCAGACAGGAGTGTCGTACGGAAGTGTCTGGAGAAGCTGCAAGTAACTTTGCAATGGTATCCCTACAAGTTGCAATATAACCAAGAACTGAAACCTTCTAACTTCGACTCT
Source organism: Latrodectus geometricus (assembly GCA_026290005.1). Classification (NCBI taxonomy): domain Eukaryota; kingdom Metazoa; phylum Arthropoda; class Arachnida; order Araneae; family Theridiidae; genus Latrodectus; species Latrodectus geometricus. The sequence continues at coordinate 31,790 of JAPDSC010035677.1, forward strand.
TGCTGACATTTTGTGAATTTGGTCTTCAATAAGATGGAAGAGCAGTACGACTGGCTTTACACTGTGCTTTGGACAGATGAAGCATATTTCGCACTCTCTGGGGCTGTTAACATCCACAATTGTCGAGTGTGGACCACAGAAAATCCACATGCATTTGTTGAGGTACCCTTGCAACAGCCTAAAGTGACAGTCTGGTGTGGCTTCACTGCTGATTTCATAATTGGTCCATTTTTTTCGAGGAAGTCACACAGACAGGTTTCCAAACAGTTTCTGTCACTGGTAAGTGATATCTAACTCTGTTACAGAACAGCATTTTTCCTGAATCGCAAGCGTGTCAGATACTCCAATCAGTCACCTTTATGCAAGATGGAGCACCACCTCATATTGCTCTGCCTGTGCAACGCCTGCTACGCTCAACATTTAGGGAGGATCTCATTATCAGTTTCTACTTTAATTACGCATGGCCTCCAAGATCTCCCGATCTCACACCCTGTAACTTTTCGCTATGGGGCTTCTTGAAGTCAAAAGTGTACCGCGACCAACCAGCATCACTAGTGGCACTGAAAGATGCCATTCACCAAAATGTGTCTGCCATAACGCAGGAAATGCTACTAAATGCTGTGGTAACTCGTCTCACAGCTTTACTTCTGAATGATGGACAGCACATTGAACATTTATTGTAGTAGGTACTAATTAACAGTAATTAATCTGACTTCATTAATCCTTTTTTCAATTGTAAATCATCTTTTGTTGCAATAAAACACTATAGCGCCATCTGTTGGTGGCCAACAGAACTATTTTTTTTCATTGCCACACAAAACTCGGTTTTTTTCTCTTCCGTTTGGTTCAAACCACATCTTTGTATCGTGATTCGTTTTTGAATCATTCATTTTTAAAGTTCATTTTTTACGGGTGATCCAACTGACTTTTGGATCACCCGGTATATATACAGTACAGCAGACAAGTATTATTTTTCTTTAGAGAGTTAATGATTTTATATTTTACATTTGCAATAAATTTGGTCTTAAAAACATTTCTAACAGGAAAACTATCTTATATAAAACATATTTACATACATAAAAAAACTCACGTTGCAAAATATACCGCATGAATCATTTCCAATAGAAGGGGTGATGATAAGGGAATTCTAGCAATTGGACGAGGATGAGGATTATTATAACCACTTGCACACTCACTCCCATAATTAGGCCTATTGGTTCTATTGAATCCTTGTTTAACAACCCTGAAAGAAAATTAATCATCTATTTTTGATGTGTTCAATTTAAAACTAAAATAACATAAATAATTACTCATTAAACTTAAATAAATTGTGAATATCTAGATTTTAAATATAATCAAATACATTACAATGAATTAGTTAAAGATTTTATTATAACAAAGTACTAACTTTAATACACTGTTTTGTAACCATTAAAATAATTATAATGAATGTGATAATATATTATTAATTTAATCATGAATCAAAAATTGAAATTGTGAACATTTCATTGATCAATATATCATTGAAATGAATTCAATGATATATTGATCGCTGAAATGGAAAATCAATGAATATACATTTTTTAAAATCAATCTTTATAATTTTTTTCATTTATACTGTCAGTACACACAAATCTTAAAAGTTTCCAAATACTTCAGAAGCAATTAAGTTATTTATTAAATATTTCATATCATACCTTAAAAAAATTGAAATCACTGATAATTTTTTAGTCAAAAAAATTCTTGTTGACAAGACATCGATTATATTATTTGCAGCAGAAGAAAGTGTGTAAAGCAATGAAACTTTTTTGCTAGTCAAACTCTGAAGCAGAACTAACTCACTCACCCACTCTTACTCCCTCCCACACATACATATTACTACAAATTACCAAAATCGCTTGCCAGTGAATACAATTTATTGTGTCCTACTGATAAAAGTTTAAAAGATAAACAGGATGATTTTTTTATAACTATGTATTTTTTCTACACAAAAAAGATAATTGTCAACCTAATGCAAACTAGATTTTATATATTCAATGTTTTAAAGTGCTTAATTTAGTATTGACCTATATATGTTTTCAATATTATAACATCTAATGACAAATATGTACTCACTATATAAGAAATAATACAAAATAAATTATTATGCCTGGACATTTTTCTTAGCTAAACAGAAAGCAAAAATTGAGTGATTGAGTCCAAGTAAGTCAATCCAGTATACTTTCAGGTATTACTATATATTACTGGAGATGCAATGGGCTTTTTCAGCAAGAAAAATAAATTATTTTAGAAGACACGAATTTCTCCTTTGAAATATCACAGTAAATAATAACTACATACCTCCCAAGGAGATTCAATCAATGGTATAGCTTAGAACAATTCTTTTGTTTTATTAGAAGTGTTAAGGATAGAAATTTGTTTACCATAACAAATAAAATTATATTTCATTCCACAGTAACCATCATAAAAATTTAGAAGCAATATTGGTGGCCATTGCAGTATTCAATAAATGCAAAAGTTAGCAAGATCTTTGAACCTTAACTTCAGCTACATAAACCATATTTTTCAGGAAAGAGTTGCATGTAACAACGAGTATACAATTATTATTGACACAATAAAAAGAATAAGTTTTGATACTTCAACAGTTGTCAGAAAAAATAATTCTCAGCATAAGAAGATATTGTATGCCTGACAATTTAGTCAGGGAAGATTATGCCTTCTAAAGATATATTAACTGATGATAATAATAATACAACACATAGAATCATTTCAATGTATTTCCATAATGTACAGTGCTTTGGGGTTCACATTAATTGAGTGTCAATAAAACAATCTCTTAAAAATCACAAGACTTTACCCAGCTTCAATTCAGCTAATACAACATGAAATAGCTTTCGAACACAGAAGTTTATAATATGGCAGACAGATAACAGCTTTTATGTGCTAGACTAGCATTCAAGGCTGATTGTCTCCTCTAATAATAATCCTTCTCCCGTGGGCAAAGGTATTTATACTTGACTTGGCATGAATATCTAAGACTTTTGTTAGGTTTCTTTAAAGTCCCAGACTATCGGGCTTAATGTTAGTTCGAGAGTTTCTGTGATGAAATTTTCCAGAAATATCTATTTTTTCCCAAAAGTCTTGTCAAATCACCAGAAATGACATTTTTAAAATAGACTGCTGGGATTTTTGCCCAAAATCTGAGTATTTCAAGCATGTCTGACATATTTTAAGACAAATAGTAGTAATATTTAAAAATTTGTAACAATAATTTATGATTAATATTAAAAAAATTACCTGGAACACATTTTGCATACTGACATGTGAGAAAATGTTGACATACCACCAATATGCAAATTATACAACCACATTAAAACAGTCATAACATGAAGCCTATAGAAGAAACAAAAATTTCTTATAATCCATTTAAAAAAAATTCTTTCTAACATTAGTGAAATATTGTTATAAACAGTGAAATATATATAAAACAAATGAAGTAATTTACTTAAATTTTAAAATTAATTTATGCATCAAATACCAACATTTTAGCTGCAGTAATCTGCTTTATAAAGAATACATTATTCTTTTAGAAATTACAGACTAATTTTTTGCACGTAAAATCATTACTTTAAAATTAAATTAAAAAATTACAAGTAGTTTTCAATTTTAGCTATACTAGTTTTCTTAGAGTTAATGAATAAGAATACATATATTATGTTTCTTTAGAGAAAAAGATTTAAGTTAGTAAAAGAAGACTTTATAAATGGGTTGTTTTAGTAAATTATAATTGTAAAATATTTAATCCCATGAAAAATATACTTTTCTATTAGTAATAAATAACATACCAATAAAAATATGTAATTAAAAAATATAAAAAAAAATTGTCCTTTAATGTTTTTAGATTTCATTACCTATGGTTCCTAACAAAAAGATATAAATAGTTTATTATATGAATATAAAAATGGCTTTTGTCACAAAACTATATAAGGAACTTTTTAATTAAAAACTATCATGTAAAGTATAAATTAAAAATTTTTAAATTACTACATTTCTTGTGTATTGTTATAAAATTTCTTATAAAAATTCAGTTTTTGTCTCAAAATTAATTTTGTGTTACAATTTATTTTTATAAATTTAAATTGTAAATATAAACGTAATTATAGAATACCACAAAATTTCCAAACCAAATCAGAATTTTCAATTACAATTTTTTTTTTTTTTATTCATGGCTTTAAAATTGGTGTGAAATATTGAAGCAATATTTGTGTTTAAAATCTAAGATGTTAACTTTTATTTGCTGCAAACAAGATTTTACTGATGATTGGATCAAAAAGACAAAGAATGTAATAATTTATAATTACTGAATAAAAATTTAACACTATAACAATACATTAAAAATACAAAGCTTTTTTAAAAGAGCATTCAATGAGGAACTTTGATTCTATGTATTCGTATCCATAGATTGTGTCAATACAAAATATAAATTTTCTGACAGTTAAAAATTTCTAAAATTATCCTTTCAATGTAAAAATATTTACAAAAAATTATGAAATCATAGTATATTAAATCACAGTGAAAATAATGAATAATATATATATATCACTTTGTTTATTGATATCAAATTTACACCATAATTTTTTAAGCAATATTCTTTGTAATAATAAACTAACAGCTTGATTGAAAATATAAAAACATTTAAGAGAATACTTAAAACTTAAAAATTGAGTATAATATAAATGCCCTACATATGTTTAAAAAACTTACTTTTTTATTTTATTTATTTGTAAACACAAATACTATTAATAGCAATGATAATTATTAATAATAGTAATAAAAATTCTATAAACAACAATATTTTCCTCTTTTCTCAAAATTTTGAAAATTTATGAAAAGCAAAATAGAAAGAATGTAATACTGCATACATGAATATAAATACCATGTGTGAGATTTAAAAGTATAATATATTATAAATAATTAATACTTAGATAAGTAATATTTCTTACCTAAGTAATCTAATATAAAAGTATAATATATTAGAAATAATTATTCTAATGTTGTTGTTATTGTTGTCGTGTGCCAGCCAGGCTGGCAATATGGGGCGCTCTGCACCACTTTTCCAACTGAACCATATTTGGTGTAGAGTCCGAATTCCTCAGTACACACATGCCATAGGTACCCGTTTATAGGGTAGGCAACCATTCACACACACACAAAGGAAGGACAAAGACAAGAAAGAGAGAGACAAAGTACATCCATGCCCGAGCCAGGATTCGAACCCAGGTCCCACCTATCTGTAGTCAGGTACGCTAACCACTAGACAGGTTGGGCGGCAATTATTCTAATATATTATACTTTTAAATAACATGTTATTTATATTCATGCATGCATTTTTATTGATCAAAATAAAAAAATATATATTTACTCAAAATAAAAAAACAAATTTTTTAAAATACTGTTATAAGATGACAATAAAATAACAATTATAAAAAACTGTTCTATATTAACACTTATTTCATTTTAAATGTGAACTGCTACAGTATTTAAAGTATAAAATAATTTAACTTTCATTAAAAAAAATTTCTTTCATTCTCAATTTTTCATATTCATTAATTGTAATATATAAATTAAAATTAAAATCTTACTTAATAATTTAAAATAATTTGAAACAAAATTATTTACACAGAAATTATTGACTTTATAAAATAATTTATTATAATCAATTTGCACAAAAAATGTTAAAAAATTATCAGCCATTTTTATATTTTCATTCAATATAAAAATATAAAGTTAATTTATTTTGCAATACGAAGCAAGTCCATTCTTTTGCTTTTATTTCCATCTGGTTTACAACACTCTTAAAATAAACAATTGACTGGCCAAAATGGATTTTAAAAAAATCACATAACCAACTACATTTGATATGACTATATCAAATATGAAAATACATAATAAATTTGGAATTTCAAATTATTAAGTTTGTTTATAAAAAAGAATACAGCGCAAGTCACTTTTATTTCATAAAATAATATTTCAAATGCAGAATAACACTAGATAGTATTTCAAATTAAGAAAAATGTATTTAATTATAATTCACATTAATTTAAATAAAAGAAATAAATATAAAATTATTAATACATATATTAAAATAATTTAAAATTTTAACTTTTATAAGACATAAAAGAAATAAAAATATACCTATTACTGGCATTGATCTTTTCAACTTCAGTATATGGACCAATTTTGATCGTGCGATTTTCTGCATGTTCTAATCTAGATAAAGCCCTTTCAGATAGGACTGTATGAGACAAACTCATATGCTGACAAAAAAAGAGAGAAAATTATCAATATTTATAATTGAAATTCTGAAATTTGTAATTAGCATCTTCTTAAAACCAAATACAAATCAAAACAATGAATTGAAAGAAGTAAAGGTAGAAAATATTTAGAAACATTGAAATTCAAAATATTAAAATTTTCACATTTACAAAAAAAAGTATTATAAAAATTAAACAATATACTGAAAATTTAAAAAACTACCTCATGATATATGGAAGGTTTTGATAAAAGTGGGATTCGAAATGACAAGCAAGCAGATTTTCCAGAAGCATCTATAACTTCCTATAAAAATTTAAATGAGTTAATTAATAAAAAAATATAAAAATTTTATTTTAATTTCAATATTGAAACAATCAAAAATATTTACCAGGTTATAAATTCCAAGTAGAACTATCTCAACACACCAGACATTCTAAAGATGAAAATAGAATTAAAAGCATTTATATTTAAAGTAAAACTACATTCCGATTGGTTAATAAAAAATGTTATCACTTACTTTTCTATTTCCTTTTGCTACATTACTTAAGTACAAGCCAATAAGACAAGGTATATATTGACGAGCAAAGTTTTGAAGATTTTCTTCTCGTGACCTATAGAAACTAAAGAATTGATGGCACAAAGGTTCGAGAAACTGTAAAATAATTTTAAAAATATATCATTTGTGCAATTTTTTAAAAATTTCATAAATTATTATATAATAATATTATTATATAATAAAAATTCAATAAAATAAAAATCAATTTTTTTCATTTTATTTCTGAAAAATGTTGAAGTTAATAAAATCCAATTTTTAAAATATTTAAAAATGTTGAGTTTATTGAATACTTAAGGTATTTATTTTATAAAAGAAAGAACTGAAAAATAGTTTGATAAAATATTTGGGCATAACTCTATTCCTACATATTTCACCATGAATAATTCCATAAAGCAATTTTAAGTAAATAAATTTATAAAGATATACTTTATCAAGATAAGCCAATAAATTGGTCAACAATTATTTTAATTATAAAGAAATATTTCAAAATATATTTGAGCTTCAATAAAATAATTGTTTAAACAGTCCAAGTGATTGAAAGAAAATAAAAAAATAAAATATGGCTATGAAATTAAAACTTTAAAATAAAGATACAACCAATAAAAAAAACTCTCATAATTTTTAATTTTGGAGACAAATACTAATAAAAAAACAACTGAATAAACCCATAAAACGAGTAGAAAAGTTTTACAAGTAAAATCACCACAAAGAAACTTTAAATCAACCACAATTTCAATATTAAAAATTCATTAGTTACATTTATTATTTAAATTTTAGTTAACAATCAAGGTTTCATAATTTCAATTTATGCCTCATTGTCTGATATATGTAAGTGCATATCGATTTGCACTCCTGATATGGTCCGATGTTCTATACTCGAGTGAGCAAAGTCAACTCAGCCTTTCCATCCTTCAGTGGGTTAGTAAAAAATGAGTATCAAGCATGTTTGGGAACTAAATACTGAAGGTTTCATATTAGGCTGACCACCTAACTAGGACAAATGCTTTTCACACCAGAGCCCTAGGTCTGTTAATAATTTCAGGAAAACAAGAAATTATAAAGTTGAACTCTAGCAATCAATTAATTGCAGAAGCAAATCTTCCAACAGAATGAATCAGAAGACATTTTCCTACAGGATGAACAGACTGGTAACAGAAAATAAAGCTTCTTTATTTGTTGTAACATTTTACAGATAAAGAATTCCAGACCAATTAATGGCACACTTTTATTGCAACATATATCAGCACAAATACAATTTTAGTAGTTATTACACAGCTCATACTAGATAAAACTAGAGCTTCATAGTTACATAAATCTGGTTTTAAAAAACTAGCTTTTTATAGTAAATTTGTTATATCCAGAAATCAGTTTTTAAATTAAGGAAATCGGCTTAAAGAATTCCTATTATGTAAAAATTAATTTCAACTTTGATTTGTTATTCATTTTAACCAATGAGCAGTAAACACAGTCTTCAATATTACCAGCTGCATTGGCCAGTGCTTATGCATTGTGCCTGCGTATATGGAAAAGATGCACCAAGCCGATTTATTTTATCTGAGTAGATATACATATGTGAAATCTGTCATCAGTTATGACAGGTTTGCTTAGTATTATAAAGTGAAAAGTAGAAACAAAAATATAAAGTTGTTATATTTGGCAAAATAATGCAAGTATTAAGTATATTTACAATTTCTATATTTGTATTTTCTATTTTACATTTTATAATTTTATTATATATAAATTTCTTCTTTCAAAAATTAATGTAAAATATAAAGTTATGGCTTCTGACCAGTGGGATTTAAAATACAACAAAGGGAGTTAAAATAATTTAAATTTTCTTTCACAATGTTTCAACAAAACTGTGTCTTAATCAAGCTTTAGAATTAGATTAAAAGGATACATGCTTTTCATAACTCCTAAAAGTATGTTGATTAGATTATCTTAAATTACATTAATAGTAATAGTAAAAATAAAAAAATTCCAAAATAAACTTCAAAAATATTTATTTCATAATTTTAATTTCATCTTTAAACAAAAATGAATAAATTGGAAGTTTGGAATGGTTTCAAAGTTAAGGATAGACAAGGCAATTTTCTATCATTATTATAAAATGTTGAGCAGCAAAGGATCATCTACATAATCATTTGAAAATATTTCATAAAATAATTATCAGCAAGAAACCAGAAATGATCGTCAAAGAAGAAATCCTTGAATACTCCTCTTAAAAATATACTTTGAATTTTATGAAAGCGAAGAGAAGTTGTTCAGGAAGAAAAATGTCATCAAAATTTGCAGAATTTTTTATTAATAGTATTACGATAATTAATAGTATACATACTCTTTAACAAGAATGAGACCAAGAAAACTCTTAAGTAATGGATCTCATTACTCTAGAGTTGTTTCAAGAGAGAGAGAGAGATGAAGGTTTGATTATGAAAGTTTGGACTACCAAGAAGTAATAGATCTCATTCATGGATTGCTAAACTTGAAACTATACTTGAATTAGATTCAATAAAAAAGAATAGGAAAAATTCTCTTTAGCTTTATACAAATGGAGTAGCAAAAGAAATCAGACATTTAAACAATAATATACACCACTTGGCAGGGGATTTCAATTTGAAATTTGTGCCAATAGTTGGTCCCTGTGATTCTCAGTGTACATTAGAATTGGTATCTGAAATTGTTGCAGAAACAAATAATAGCGATGCTGTTATGAAAAAATTTTTTATAGTTAATTAATTATGCTATTCAGATGCCATCCACTTAGCAGCTACTAATGTGTTACATAGACACAGAAAAATGGCTGAAGTTGAAATAAATGTTTCAAGTGAAGAATGGGATTATGAAGATTTTCTTTATTGTGTTTACAACTAAGAACATTCTATTCCTATTTTGAGTTTTCATTATTATTGAATTTGAGTTCCTTTACTATTTGAGTCCTTAGTTGAGAATTCATTATTTTGTATAAGTAATAAAATGTATCACTTATTATTTATACAAAATAATGAAATCTCAATAAAGGACCAAAATAATGCATGTAATGTAATCCTTAATTTTTTTTATATTTTGACTTTGTTTTTTAACATTTTACAAAAATTAAATCAAATATTTTTTCCTATTCTAAAACTGTTTTCTTTCTTTCTTTCTTTTTTTTTTTTTTTTGACATGTTGAATTTGAAAACCACTTTTTCAAAACATGGGTTTTTGTATCAACCCAACGATAAACAACACAAATTACAATTGAGTGATAGATTTCTTTTCCATATAGTTAGTTTATTATATCTTACTATTTCTATTTTATTGCTTGAATAAAAAAGTTATTCCTGGAAATTCAAAAATTAAATACTAGGAATAACATTTCTCAAAATAGAAGTCAAACATGCAATCACTCTTTCTCAAATCATCAAGATAGCAATTGCATCATATGCAATGCAATAATATAAAAAAAGGTTATGACTTTTGTAAGTATCCTTTTAAATTTGGCAACAAAATCAAGAAATTGTATTCGGATGAAATAAAAGCATCAAAAGTAGAGGCAATTGTGATCATTATCCTCCTCTTCTTAGGTCTTTAAGTAAAATAAACATATAAATATAAAATTTTAAATTTCATGTGGTTTAAATATGGGTATTTACACAACTTTTACAAGGATACAACCTTGTACAAATGACAATTTTTGCAGTTAGTGGTTCAGCAATTCAAATATATTCAACTCTAACTTTAAATATGAATTTAGGACTCTGAAGAATTTTTGAATGGTCATATTAAAGTGGGCAATTTTCTTCAATTATCAGGGCAGATTTCTAGTACAATTTTTTTTAACTAACATGAAAAAAAAATTCATTCTTAAACAAATTTAATAGTATAATTTAAAGTGATTACAAGTGATATCCATTTAATTTAAAATAGTATCAGCACATATTAGCATATTAGTTTTGCCATTTAGACATATTAGTTTTACATATTAGTTTTGCCATTTAGACCATTACTTGTTTTCAAGATATTGTGCAAAGAGAACTGTGCACTAATATCTTTCATGAACAGCATTATCTACTCATAGTATTGCCAATTATGTGGCAGAATATAAATATGCAAAAGAATCAAGTATGTCACTTCCTAAGTACTCAGTATTGAGGATTTCATGTGAATTAGATTTAATATTCCATGACATTAATGTTGACATCACTGACTGATTTAATTAAATTACATTTTATTAGAAATTGTTGATATTGTAATATTTAGAAAACCTAAACATAATTTTACCTCGGCATGATAACGCTTTTCTTCTAAAATTGTGAAAACAGCTTGAATCAACTCATTATTCTGTGAACTAGTACATCCAAAACTATGTATTTCGGCAGAACGCAAAGTCTAAATAAAAGAAAAATTTTAATCATATTATTCAACTTTCAAAGACTGATAGTGAGATAACATTGGAAAAAGATTTAAATGTAATTTTGGCTATTGATAAAATGGCAATAAACTTGTATTAGTGAATCAGATTTTAATCTAAAATGTTAAACAATAAAATATTTATCATACATTTGTAAATGATGTTTTCAGATGTTCCATTAGAACTTAATTTTGAATAAATGTTTCTATTGATTTTGAAAAGAAAAATTTATAATACCCATGAAAATTTCTAAGACTAAAATAAAAATTTAAGGAATCAAAAACTTTAAATAATTTTTTTAAAAATAATTTACACTATTTCACACTATGATGATTGGAATTATATTAAAATTCAAAATATATATATTATGTGTTGATTCATAATATATCTGTAAATAAAAATTTATTTTCATTTAAAAATGAATGAATTCCTAATGGCAATCTGTAAACCAATTAAGAAGTACATTCACACAAAAAAAATTAAAATATGCATGTTAAAAAAAACTATTATGTAATTTTAATGACAAGATGTATCACTGATTATATTTTTATAATAGAAGTTTCTTTTTCCTCCAAATCTATTCTTATAAAAAAAAAAAAAAAGCTTTTCAACTTTTTTACTGATTAAATTCACTTACCATTCAAAGATCACTTATGTTATAGTGACTTATAATTTAAAGTAGATTTCAAACTATTACAGTATACATATTCTGCAATTTGTGGGTACATATAGAAATTGTACCCATAAACTGCAGAATGATCAAAATGAGCAAATGAAACAAAAAATATTTTTTGGTTAACTGTATCTAATTTAGGAAATAGTTGATCAAAGTTGTACACTGTGAAGTTGAATTAATTTTTTCATGCAATTTATACTAAAGAATGACTAAAATATTAGCTATGCTTTAAAATTTTCTTATATTTAACAAAATAAGATTAATTTTAAAATATTACATTAAAATCAGAACATAATTTTGTTTGACAAAACATTCAAATATAAAACTAAAGCATGATTTATTGATATTTTACAGATTTAATAACTTAGATTCCAGCTTTGACAACATTTATAAACATTGGAAATTTATCTGTAAAATGATACATATCGCGAAATTTATATATTCAGAAGATATAAAGTTTTCAAAAATTTTTATAAATACAAAATCCTGAAACAGCTACCTTATATTCAGCAATCCAGTCACGGACAATAGCCTCCGCCATTCCAACAGCATCATCACAAATAGTAGAAGTGCAAAATGATACTATGTAATAAAATAATTTATGATAATGAAATAAACTAATAATTCCAAACTAAATTATTCAATTAAAATAGTATCTTCGAAAACATATTAATTTAAAATAGTAAATTATTGTTTGAAAGTTTAAAGACCAGTTTATCAATGTATATTTCATTAAAACATTTTTATATCACTTTATCAAGAATTTCTTTCTATTTAAAATTTAACTATATAACTTATTGAAAATTAAATAATACCTCATTTAAGTTTAAAAATTTGGAAGTGAAATTTAATGTTTTTATTAGACATGCTTTTCCTGATGTTTGTTTTACATTTAAAAGGTAGTTTATGTATTTTTAATGATGTAAATTATTTAATGATTTAAAAAATGAACATTTTCTAAGCAGTTCCAGGGATTACTTCATTAACACAAAGATTTTTTTCTATTATTATATAATTAATGCAAGACAAAAAATTTTAATTTTAAATTTGATATTAGGTATACCTGATGGAGTTTTGATGAAAACTCTTACAACAGTTTAAACTGTAAAAATATAAGCACTTAATAGTATATAAGAGATTGGTACATTTAAGAGTCATTAACTTTTATTATGTATACAGATCAAAAAATGACAGTCGAAAGACAGACATAAGATGAAATGATAGATCAGCTTAAGTAGATCTTAGTTTTAAAAAATTCATTAAAAAATTAAAATCGAAAGCAGAAATTTTCATTTTTCAGATTAGGAAGTCTATATTATATATATATACTTGCCAGAAAAAGTTTATATATATACGCACAGTAAACATTCAAGGCAATATAAAAATACATTATAGTGTCAACATTAATTTTTATATAAAAGTATTTTTTAATAATTCTTTAATTATCAGCAACAATTTCAGGAGAACATACATTGTTTCAAAGTTATAATAATAATAATTAAAAATTACGCAAAAAGTTATCAGAAAAAGTCTGCGTACAGTTACGAATTACAAAGATATCTGGAAATTAATCTTCATTTCTTAGCCTCTATGAGCTTGTATGAAATGAAATATTGTCTGCATTTATTTTTTACTACTTATTAATTTTATCTCTTGCGGTAATACAACAAATAAAATAAAAAAACTGGTTGTCATGATACACTAGTCCTTGCAAACAAGTAGACTTAAAATGGATTCTAAAAGTAAAGAGATTGTTTCAGATGAAAGAAAAGTCAACTGAAGACTAAGGAATGAAGGTAAAACTCTTCGAGCAACTGGCAAGTTAGTTCGAAAAACTCATTCTTCTATCCTAAGAGTGATCAATAATTATAAGTCATCGAAATCTGCCTTTTCAAAGCCTTGGAGTGGCTGTCAACTAAGCTGACTTTATAAGAAATTAGGTACATGCTGAAATCGGTATATTTAAATCCAAAGATTACTGAATCTCAAATAGTAATTGATATTAGAGAAGGGTTTAAAAAATCTTTTCATGAAGATACAATATGAAAAATACTGAAAAAAAAAGGCTATCATGCCATGTAGTTCGTCGAAAGCCAGATATTTTAACTGTCAACAAGCAAAAACACTTAAATTTTGCCACTGAGTGTGTAAATAAACCTCCTGAGTTTTAGAAAAAAGTAATAAGGGAATTGGGAAAAGTAACTACCTGATGAAAGCAAGTTTTGAATTTTTGGCATCAAATGACATAAACTGGTTCACAGAAAACAAGGCACTGTTTTTGAGAAGCAAAATCTTGTGTCTGCAGTTAAACATGGTGGAGGTGGCTTAACGTTTTGGGGGTGCAAGGCAGCAAATATAATAGATCAATAAGCTTTTATAGACTCCACTTTAGATCATATAGAATATCTAAATATATTAAAGCAAAATTTGAAGCAGAGTGCACAAGATTTGTAGCTTATGGATGACTTTTGGTATCAATAAGAGAATGATCTAAAACACACTGCCCACAACATAAAGCTCTGGCTGTTGTATAATATCAAAAATCAGTTGCATACTCCTCCACAATCGCCAGATATAAATCCCATCTAACATTGATTATTGGAACACATGATGCGGTAACATAACATACCATCGAATGATTTGCTGAAAAGAGGAATTATGATGGAATGGAATAATATTTCCTCTGTGGAAAACGCCAAGCTAGTTTATTCTATTCCTTAACAATAGCAAGAGATTCTCAGATATAAAGGTTTTTCAACTAGATATTATAATTTAATTGACAGTCCAGAGAAGCTATTTTTTAAAGACTTTTCTTATCGGTACGCAAACTTTTTCTGACTGCTTTCTGGGTAATTTTTAATTATTACTATTATCACTTTGAAAAAAATCTGTATTATCTTTCTGAAATTGTTACTGATATTTAAGGAATTAAAGAAATACTTTATATAAAAATAGAATTAATGTTAACACTTTAATGTACTTTTATTCTCTCTAGAATGTTAACTGCAGGTTCGTGCAGACTTTTTCTGGCAAGTGTGTATGTATATATATATATATATATATATATATATATATATATATATATATAT
>JAPDSC010035677.1:46828-110869 GCA_026290005.1 Latrodectus geometricus
TATATATATATATATATATATATATATATATATATATATATATATATATATATAATTACAAGAATGTCAACAAAAATATATACATTTACAAACTAAGCATACTTTGTTACTATTAATATACAATACAGAGAAAATAAATAACTTGTAGAGCACATAAGAAGGGAATACACAATTTCCTAGAATATTACTGAAAGATAAATATCTAAAAAATTAACAATGGTTGAAAGAGAAATTTTTGATTAAATTATAAGAATCTATAAATAACAAAATAGAAGTTTAAGAGGAAAAAATGAGCAATAAAAACTTTATTGAAAAGAATGAAATTCTGATGTTAAATTAGAAAGGTATCTCATTTCCTAAACTGGTAATTGATTATTCAATTTGTAACTAAAAAAAACAAGTCAAAAAACAAAATTTTGCAAGTTAATAAAAGAAAACAGTTTATTATTAAAAAGGAATTTAAGGAAAAAAGTGATAAATATTGATAGTATGTAAGAAAAAATTAATTTTGTAAAAAGAAATATTTTAAGACTCTGAAAAATATTTTAATTGAAAACTAAACATTTAAAATACATATTTGAATCCAACCATACAAAGCTTGCATTTTCTATCAAAATACTAAAATTTTGTTTAAATAAAAATTAATTAAAATTTTCAGTTTCTTAACTTTTAAGTTGACACCCATAACATTTGCTTGATTTTATAAAGCATTACATATTATCACAACAAAATTTTACAAAATAGAGATCTAATATTTTTTCTTCCCCATAAAAACTGCCTTTCATCATTTCATTAAATAAAACTAATTATTGATCAATGAAAAATAATGCATTGGTTAATCTATTTACAGCCAAATATTTTAATTTAATATAATTATTATAACTTTGACTATTTAGAAGCCATTGAAAATCAACCCATTTTTAGATGTATTTTTATTTCATCTGTATTAAATAAATATAACACTCAGTTATATTTACATAAGATTTTTACTCATCTTACTTTTATGATTGCATTAAAAAAAGATCAAAACCAATCTATAAGTAATATAATTTTTTTAAAAGAATATAAATTACTAGGCAATCATTTTATAAAATTACAGAACCAAGGCAGAAATATTTTTTTAAATTATATATCACATATAAATTTTAGATTTGTAACCAATTTTTCAATAAAACATAATCTAATTAAAGAAATTTTCATTACTATTTAATTAGTAATGTTCAATTGGAAATATTAATAATATGTAACACATTAATTTTAAAAATATTAGAACTAAAAATATCCAATATATATTTTTAATATGTAGAAAACATTAATTTCAATATGTAAGACACACAAAGCATATTTATTAAAAAAAAGAAAATTCTATTGCATCAAAATGAGATTGTGTAAATATCAGTTTTGTAATAGCAATTTAAATTTTGAAAATACTAAGGCATTGATATTCAATTTCAACAGTAAGAAAATATTAATACAATAATATACAACTTTGGCAGTGAACAATTCAGAAAAAATGAATTATACTATTAATAAGTAGACAAAACTAATTTGGAAGAATGAGAATCCATTGAATAAAAATTTGAAAAATATGATAGAGAAAAGATCTAAACTGTAAATCAGAGAAAAAGCTAAAACTTATAAATAATTATAATTCAATATTGAATACAAACAAAAACAACAAACAAACTTTTGATAAACATTTTTTTCAGTTTCTAATCCATGATCCTTTTCAGATCCTTTATATATACATATGACTTTGAGCAAAATAACTTTTTATGCAAAAATTATTCAAAATCAGTTAACTCAAGATTATTCATAAAGAAAATTTGTTATAAGGGTTATCCAATAACTAAATCCCAAAAGAAATTAAATCCTTAATATAGTTAAAATGTTTCAAAACAAAAAGGAAACTTTCTAAAAATTTCCTGATGTGAAGTGACAACACATTTCTACAGAGGGAATGATTATATATATATATATATATATATATATATATATATATATATATATAATGATAAATAAACATGCATCAATAATTTTGTGGAATATCTGAGAAATTGGTTGAGAAATTCAATTTCACATAATTATTTTGAAATAAAAATATACATGCAGAATTAAATATCTTGTTGACTTAGTTTTTAATATAGATATTTCCATAACAATGGATACTTCATCATTTTTCTGCCACGTAATTTTACAGCCAAAATAATCAATACTAAAAAAACACTTTATCTTTTTAGTTAAAAGAATGTTGCATTAGATTCAGAAATAAACTATTAAACAAGCCAATCATAACAGAAAAATTAAGATTTTATAATTTAAAAAATTCCAATTATAAAATAAATTCAAGGCACTTACGGAGTTAGATTCCAGAAGCTGTAAATAATGAAGAAACAAGATTTTGGTATAAATAGTCAGAAAATTATAAAAATTTTTTTTTATAAAAATAACTTTTGTCACTAATTTTGAATACAAATATTTTTTAGAAAGTAGTTCAGTACACAACACCTTTTGTACCTATGTTTTAACTCTTTTCTACACCGAATTCACTAATATTGAATCTGTATTTTAATCCATTCTTTCAAAACTTTCTGTATAGAAGTGAAATCACTTAAATACAATGAAGACTTGAAACAAAGATAATTAAAAATTAAACATATGTAACGCATAAGGAGAATAGTTTCTGTGTTTAGTAATGTGCAATTGTCTACAAATAATTGTTTTTAAGATCATGTGATAGATAAAGGATAGAATAAACATATTATTCTAGCTTAGTCTTTACTTCCTTGTTATTAGAATGAACAGACCAAGATAAAAAAATTTTTTTTTAACAAATAAAATTTAAACTATCAAATAAATACGGTGGTTTATATATTCTTTGAAATTTAATGTTCATTTTTAATCTTGTTTGCATTTTTCAATATTATAATTTATTCAAAAGTTATAAATTACTACAAGTTAATATTTTTCCAATAAAGTTTTGAATTCACATATTTTAAGCTACTTATTTTTAAGTTTTCCCATTGGTAATTTTTAAATTTATTAAATGTTTCTTTCTAACAAATTAATAGTATTCTATTTTTAAAGTGCATCCCTGATAATTGTATAAACTAGTATACTAAGCGAATTTCTTTTCTGACTGAATAATAAAATTATAGAAAAGACAATAAGACAAAAAAGTTTAAATCTTCAGTTTCTTAACTCAAACCAAAGATAGTGAAGAGAAAATGTATTTCAAACTTAGTATAAAAATAACATTTTTTTAACAACTTAAAAATGTTTAAAATATATTACATTAATAAACCCTACATGTTAAGTAAGAGATTAATGATAAGTATTCTGTTGATAAAAATTTGATAAAAGCAAGATAAACACAAAAAAAAATCTATAACTATAATCATTTTTCCTCATACGAGATGTGAAGCTTGAAACTTAAAATTATATATTTTCTAATAAAACATCAAATTGACATTTTCTTTTACAAACCTAGCATAATTTCTATATACTAATTATTATTGTTCTTCTTATTATAGAAGTTTTCTTGCATAAAAAAAATAAAACACTAAATTGTTATCTTCTAATTAGAGATCAGTAAAATCATTTCCTTGCATCTTTTTATTTTTTACTAGTAAGAAATAAAACAGTCTCACAAGCAGTATAAGGAAATTAGAATGGAAATATTAGAAAAAAATATATTGTATAATATATAGAGAGAAATTGATGGATATAAGTTTAACAATAGAAAACTTATAACATAAAAATATTACAAGATAGAATACTTATATAATATTCACAAAGAACTTCAAAAAAGATTTTTAGCAAGTAATTTACATAGTATATGAAACAATTAAAAAGTTAAATTGTTATAATTAATAGAATTGTTACTTTAAAAAATTTTAAAAATATTAAATGAAAATTTTACAAAAATTATCAATTACAAATTTGATAAAATTAAAATTATAAAATTAATAATGGGTAATAATTAATAGATTCTAGAATAAAATTCTTTCATTTCTAATAGCACATAAATGTTCCCATAAAAGTTTAACTACTTTAATTTTTTCAAATATTTATACACTTAATAAATTAGTAAAAGTTAATTTTTAGGATAAGAATTTATCATATACATAATAAATAAATATTTCTACTTATAAGTGGATTCTACATTATGGTACATTTTCATCGTTCAAATTAATAATATAAATTAGGTAAGCAATAAACTAATCAATGTAAACTTTTGAGATTTATTAATAAGTTAACATTCACAATATGTAAACAAAAAATTATTTGAAAAGAAAAATGATTCATTACCTTAAAAGAAAAGTATTAACTACATATCTTACAGAAATATTTAACTACATTCTTAAAAATTAAAAAAAATAATAATAAAATTTAATTTTTAATATATTTTCCTCAGTGTAATTTTGAAATAGATTTAAAAATTTTACTGGTAAATTTTTTTCAATTTTCTCATTTTTAAAACATTAAAAATAAACATTAAAATATTTAACTCATTTTTAAAACAGTAATAATATTATAAATAAATATGATAAAATTCAAGAGAGTTATAAAATTAAATGAAAAAATAAAAAATGAAAGAATTATATCAAGACAAATTTTGCATATCTGTTGCTTTTGATAAAATCACAATAAATATTTATAACATTAATAATTTTAATGAACAAATATCCTAAATAAGTGTATAGTAAGTTATAAAATATATCTAAAAATATATTCGCTGGTATCAAATCGTTTCTAAAAGCAGTAATTCAATGAAATGTTTCCTCACATGATAGAATTAAGATGCAAGAAAAGTTAAAATATAAATTTTTCATGGATTACTTTACGCTCTTTTAAACTATTTGGCGTTATTAATAGTTAAAAAATTTGAACTAAAAATTATACAAAAAATAAAAGCAATCATAACAGATTATATGTAAAGCACATATAAATTTATATTTTTGAGATAGAAAATAGAAAAAAGCGAAGATCCAGAAGATAATGAAGAAAAGCTATAAAGTCGGGAAACTAAAAAAATAATAAATAAAATGATATATAAAATAAGAGGTTTTAAGAGTTTGAAATTTAATTTAAATGAAGAATTGTTTTCAAACCAATTCATTGAAAAATAAAACATCGAATCACAAGAAAACTTCTAAATAATTAACTTAAAAAAATTGTAATGTTTTTTGCTGAAAAAATTTATCAATTGAGCTTATTTCTCAACTTTTTTATTGCATAAAAAATTGAGTCATAACACAAAACATAAAAAAAACTTACTACAATTTATCAGTTATTAGACAATTTTTCTTTTACCTTAAAAAAAGATGAGTTGAAGTTGTTAATATTTATTAAAAGATCATACGTACAAAAGAACTTTATAAACATAATTTTTATTCCTTACCTCATTTAAAGTTTTAAAACACTTAAAACTGAATCAATTCAAGACATCGGAAGAAAATCGTGTAACTACCATAGGTCCTTCCTCCTATCGATAATTGTGAAAGTATCGTGAGTGAAAAGCTGTAGACGAAAATAACACACTCTCATTTTATGGTTATCTTCTTCACTATCACGATGCTCTAAATATTTATTTTTGAAAAATAAAAATCGATAGAATATCCTTATAAAAAACAACCAAGTCAAAAAAGCTTCGGAATTTGTTGAATAAAAAAATACAATTAAATACAATTTTACGCATCAAAATTGAATTTAATGTAGCACTGAATGCTTAGATAGCGCTAGATATTAATTTTCAACCTAACTTTTTCTAGTATAAAATTAAGCACACAATTATTGTTTTAACTTAAAATCTTTTTAAAATCACTTAATAAACTATGAACCTTTTTCGAACTTCTCAATGAGTCATCATAACGCTAGAATTATTGTTCTTAAAGTTACTTTCAATTACGATCAACTTGGCTCTGAACAAATTTGAATAGATTTTGTTTCTTTACCCTTTCAAAAATATTTGTAAATAACAAAAGAATTGTATCTTGAATTTTGGTTTAATGAAATTTTTTGGAACAAAATATGCCAACAAAAGAAAGTTAC
Organism: Latrodectus geometricus; assembly: GCA_026290005.1. Taxonomy (NCBI): domain Eukaryota; kingdom Metazoa; phylum Arthropoda; class Arachnida; order Araneae; family Theridiidae; genus Latrodectus; species Latrodectus geometricus. The sequence continues at coordinate 52,883 of JAPDSC010035677.1, forward strand.
ATAATAAATGAACAAAATGTATAAATTAAAAATCAAAACTATGTAAGGAATAAATCAATGATTTTAGTTCTAATGTCAGGTTTAAAATTTGAACAAAAATCTATATTAAAAAAGACCACACTTTAAATTCTTCTTGTAGTTAATTAAGTAAATGAACTTTAATAATGTTTTCTTAATTTAAACAGAACTGAGTAATTAAATTTTATTATATTTTTTGTAGGATTATGAGGACTTGGGCAAGTGCAATTTAGAAAATCCTTTGTCGACAATGGAGTTGAGGAGAATAGAGAAAGTTTCAGCCTCGAAATTCAAGTCTAAATTAGATATAATATCAGCAACATTTTGCTGAAAAGCATTTTGTGTTTTCATGTTTCTCTCATGGACTAAAAAATCCTGGTTCCCCAAAGACAAATAGTCAGGATTTCTAAGCATTCTCTTCAAAGGAAGAACTCTTTCTAAAATAATCATTTTTAAAGGTCTATTATCCATGCGGAGCAGCATACAATCAATTGGTGTAGTCTTTATTATCTCAAGTAATCAATCGCAGATTTTGGTTTTGAAATATCGCAAAAAGGTAGAGAATTTGCTCTGATCATATGATCAGTGACTCACTGCTAGTGTTGAAAGGATGGGAAAAAACCCGGTTTTTTTCCCGAGAATAAACCAGGTATTTTCCCATGGAAATTTTAAAAATTTGCTAATTTATAAAATTGTGGAAAAATTCGAAATTTCTTAAAAAGTGTAACAGTTTTTAACTATTAAAACTGCGTAATATATAAATATTACGTAGTTAAATATAACGTAGTAATATAAAAAAATCCATTTATTTAATGATTTCTACTTTTATGTATGGCAATAGAAATTGCACAGAATATTTAGAAAAAGTTGGAGATCATTTGATCAAAGGGGAGACGCAATTTCTACAAATAGCCAATAGACGACATTAGTTGTGACGTCATATCCAGCAATTTGTTTCCAAACATTAGCTGTTAAGCGCCATTTATCATTGAAACTGCCATAGACTTCGGTGATAGATTTTTAAATTGTTATTTTTGAAATTGATATTCATTATTTAAGGATAACGTGTTTGCTAAAACTTTTAACCTTTTGTTTGCTTAACCTTTGATTCTCGCCAAATTGTAATCACAGTTAATCACCAAGCTGGGCAAAATCCAATCGTATTCTGATTGCAACAGAACAATTTATTGTTCTGTGCCAACAAAAATCACAAATAAAATCGATAGCCAAACAAAAATCTCCAAGTTTGTCAAGAAGGCACTCTTAAATACAATATTAAACAAATGTTTACATTGTATTTGTTTGGAAACAGTTGTGGATATGACGACACACTAATGTCGTCAATAATAGAGTTGCTTCCAATAATTGCAGGTAAAACGCTATAATGTCAATAAAATGTACTTTTATTCAAAGTACAGCAAAAAAACATAAAGAATAAATGGTTAAAAAAAATTGAAAATTTTGTACATAACTGCACTTTTTCAAATAATACAGAGAGGATATACTATATATTATAATATATAGAATATATACAGAAATAGACTATAAGCAATATTCAACAAGTTTCATTGCATTTGAGAATGCCTCATTGTCAAATGCAATGAAATTTATTAGCTTAGATATTCATTAACGAATCTATTATTAGGAAAATAAATAGAATTTGTCAATTTAAAAGGAAACTAAAAGCAATAATTTAAATACAACCCACTGCGATTACAATAAAGTGTGACTCTTTTAACAATGAATGATAAACGTAAAAAAAACGTTCGGTGCCAAATAAAGAAATGGCAAAAATAGCTTAAAAAGAAGAAGCTTAGACATTTTTCTTCTTTTTAAAAAAGGTATTTTGAATATTTTATTACTCGTACAGTGGCATTGAAAATATTGTTGTAAGAGCATCAAATGACTTCATTCATTTTCATAAAACTGTATTCTTGCTGTAGGTAATGTTTTTAAAAATGTATTAAGAAAGGCAAATTATTTCACTCATTTTTTTCGGAAAAAAACTCTTTAACATTAACTAAATTTAGTACGACTTGATTTTCATGTGGTACTCATTATCAAAACAACACCAAGTTGCAGTTAATTGCATATAATCTGAGCTTTCCACATTTCTTAGCTTGCCTCTAATATTGCATCAAAAGAGACTTATATTCCCAATAGAATTTTTTCCACATTAATTCCTACAAGATATGATTTTAAATAATAACTCACTGGAAGAGCTCTTTTTTGGGCACAAAATTCATATCTCACCACCACATACATTCATTTACATATTGTGTGGTTAAATCTGTGTACCATTTACACATATTCAGGTGAGAAATAGTGCATGAAACAGAATTCTCTATCATTGGTAAATTAAAAATGTCAACAGTTTTTTACAGTATTTAAAATCAAAGAATATAATACTTGTCAATTAGAAGTCAAAAGTGTAAGCAATTTGTTTGGCATTTTCTTTTATTTTTAAATCATTAATTTAATACGAGGCCAAGAAAATCAAGGAGTACGCTCCTTTTTTTTTTTTTTTTTTTTTTTTTTTAAATAATTTGTTTTTAAGGACTATAATACATTAATATTAAAGTGAAATAATTTTCAAATAAAGCAATTTCGATGACATGAAACACTGAAAGCTAACTTATAAAGTATGATCGCAAAAAATATAATAAATGTTTTACTATTTAAAAGAATTGATAATTGAAGAATAAAAATGAAGAGAAGAATCACAATTTGTTCCGATGAAACAATATTATTATTATTTTTTTTTTATCAAATTACATCTTTCAGTTTATTTTTATATAGTTGCATTAAATATAATTTTAAAATAGAGAGAAACATTGGCTTCGCAACATTTTGGGTCACAAGCTTTATTTAGATATTTCGCGATTATTCGGTATACAGCAATTGGGGATGAAAGTTTTCAATACTATATTTTTTCCAATTTTAATGCTCATATCTTATGCTTTCCATTGCTTTTATGAGAGAGAGATGGATCTATTGCTGGATAGGTTTCTAGGCTTTCGGCCATTTACCTTCTATTCCTAAAAGAATAATCTAAGACAATGGTAGTTAAATTGTTATTGCCTAAAGATGAGATTTGCATAAGAAATAGAGGAAAGTGCTCCAAATGAGGCAGTACTCTGCATTACAAGTAAGATAAGGGGATATGCTTTAATTGCATGAAGAAATTATTGAGATATCATGTTCAAAATGACAGTGAAGGAAACGACATTAAAAATTAATACAAATATATGAAAAATAAGTAAAGAATCTTGAATAATTATGTATTTATAATAATAAAAGTACTACATGAATAAATTGTGAAATAAAAAGATCTTGATTAAAAAAATATATATATATTTGAATATATATGAATATATAAGAAAAATATCAAAACATATAATTGTTAGAAAGACTAAGATATCTTGAAGAATATATTATTTACAACATGACAATTGCAGGAGAATCATAGCAATAGACAGAATAAGTATATATATATATATATACTTAAATACATTCATAAATTGCTTTTATGAATGATTACTGTAAAAAAAAATTTAAGCAAAGTATCGCTTTGTTTAAAAATTATTCATAGATTTCATGTTTTACTTCACTTCACTTCATACATGTGCAGAAAAAATCTATAAACGAAATATGATTGGCTGAATTTAATCCCAAAATTCCCGGGAATTCTACACCTCTATTCACAGTAGTAAGCAAGTAAGAGTAAAATATACATTTTGTATGTAAAACTCAAAGTGGTTCTTAAACACCCTATTTAAAACCCGCTAATATTTTTTTATAAAACTTAAACTTTATTTTTTTTAACTCTTCTACACGAGATCTTCATAAAAGTATTCTGCTTAACACAACACCAAAATATTTAAATTTTTCAGACGATAATATCTGACAATATTCGTAATACATTTGTGAAGGAAAAAAGGTTGGTGCGTGACAGAAAAAGACAATGTAAAATACTTTTCGGGAATATATTCTCGATAAGTCCTCTGCAGAGATAATATAAATACCAACTGAGGAGAAAAATAATGTTTTGTTTAAAATTTACTTTATCAAATCATATTAATTTCCGATTACAAAATTTGCTTATTAGATTGAAATTTTGAAATTGTTATAGGAATAAAATTTAATTTTATTAACCATGAGATGGATGTTTATTTCGTTCGGATATGACTTTATGTCTACATCACTTAATTCTATTTATAATAGTTTTCAATATCATGAACATTTTCAATGGTTATAAATATCTAGAACTCAGATTTTGAAAACATGTGATATTGTTTGTAAAATTTCCTGAAATTGTTTTATGATTTATTAATTTAAGTTTTTTTACGGATTCCTGTTTTCGCGATCAAGTGTCAGGCTCACCAGTTTTCCTATATAAAGTCATTTCATGCTTTCTAGAAATCCGTGAAAGCTTATCTAATCGTTTTCAGAATTGTTAATCAAGTTTACACACGAGCTTGTTTAAAGTATATTTCCCCGAAATGAATTTAGTCTTACACTCTCTTTATTGTCAAGACTTTAATGCTCTCTTAATTGTCAAAATTTGGGATCAAAGGGCCTTTGCTAAACGCAGCAAGATATCAGTCTTTTGATTTGTTGATGTTGCATTAGCATACTTCCCGTTTTTTAGCCTTAACTTAGGCTCTACTAGTTAGTGTATGGGTGGAGAGTCTTAGTAACTTAGAAGCAGGAATCAAGCAAAAGGCGGGCTGGCTTGGCTTCGTCAAGTGCCACAAGTAACAGCAACATTTCTAGAAAAGGGGGTGGGTGTATTGACTTGTGACAGGTGGCAATCGTAGGTATACGAATATAAGAATTTAATAACTATAGTTATTAAATTCTTCGACTGTCGCAAATTATATCCGACAAAACTGTATGGTTTTGTCGGATATAATTTACGATTATTCATTGATGCCTTAGTTATGCCAGAAAATGAGTGGAGCGCACGACGATTTTGTATTCTGAGTAGTTTTAAAATATTTGAAAACGCTCCGCGCGTACTTCAGTTTCCTTTTTTCGATGCAAAAATTTTGAAATTTTAATGCCTCTTGATGAAATTTTGAAATTTTTATATAAATGGAGAGACTTTCAAATTAAAAGCATCCTAATTTTTGTATTATTAAATATTCCTTGAGAATACTCATTACTGCTGCGTTGAAATTATACACAATTTTATTTATTTAATTCAAAATTTTCAATTGATATTGTAAATAATTGATAAAAGTTAGAGTTCTTCGGGCTTATGGATTCTCTCCATCTGGTGTCTTTTTTAAAATGGTTTTTTTTAAATGGTCAAAATGGTTGAGCATTCTTCATCTATTCTCACTGAGTTACTAAAATATAAAAATAATAGTTTATAGTTTTAATAACATTGAACTCATCTTTATTTATATAGACTTAATTAATTTATTAAGATATTATATTTACTTAAATAAAAAAATGGGTAGATATAATTTAATGGAACACTTTTGAATACCACAAATACTAGTGTACGTTCAAATAATTTAAAAAAAAAAAAAAATGTAATATTCTTATTTATTACATTAAATATTTATTTTATGCGTTTATTTTAATATAAATATAAATTTCACTAATGAATGCGAATGAATATCTTCTAGATTTAATTCTTGTATTAAATTTCTCATCACAATTTTTACTTTCAATCTTTTGATCCATTGTTTATCTGGACATCTTGTACTTCTGTTTTATTTTTTCGGCGAATCTTTATTTTCGTTCATCAAAGTTGTAGTGCCCACGATAATGGTAATAGTCGCTATTATTAATTTAGCCATTTTATTTACAGATATTCAAATATGAAAAATAAAGTCTAAACAATGGAAATAATCGGAAATGAAACCGGAATGTAAGCAAATTCTCATTAGTTTAAAATATCCATGACGTCAGATAACAACATTTTATGTACATCTTACATAATTAAGTATAACAATATAATGAGACAGCATGGTATATCCGACTTGTCGACGAATTTGTATATCCAACTTGTCGACGAATATGTACAGAAAAAAGATCTCCGGGATAAGGCCCGGAGATCATTTTTCTGTACTTCCTCCAAACTTCCTTCACTGCATGCTTCCTATGCATCGTCAGGTTCAGTTGCTTAAAGATCATGTTTTGTAATTTGCAATCATAAATTAATTATTATGTTACTTCAATTTTGTTGAATATTTTAATAACTAATTTATTATTCTAATTTATTTTATAATTTTATTAATAATTAATTTATTTTTATTCTTTAAATGCATTAGTTCATTATTAGTTATTTAAATACATTAAATGAATTTATTTCCAAAAGCTTTTTCAATGCTTACTTTAAATAAGTAAAATATAGTAGACCCTCGTTTTTACTTACTTATAGGGACTGATAAAATTGTACACAAAACAGAAAAATATGTGTTAGATCTTATTTTCCTTTTTACCAAATTTTTTAATACTTTTTATAAATAAAATGCTATAATAAAAATATTGTTTAATTGTAGTGTACAAGTAACACGTCCATACAAAATAAAATTCCTAACCAAATACAATTTTTAATTTCAAATTTATTGAACAAAAATAATAAGACAAAGTAATCACTACTTTTTTTGTTTAAAAAATTAGAGAATTTATTATTATTTATTTATATAATAATCTAATATATTTTTTGAATGTAGTAAGCCTCACCGTTGTTTTCCTCAAAAAAACTCTTGGATATGAGAAATATGTCAATAAAATATATGCAATTACAATAAATGCTTGAAAAAAGTATTAATATCATAAGAAAATTACTTATTGACTTAATTTTTGCATATTTTACCTACACATATTACATAAAAATTTTCAGAAAGGCATGTTCTGCAAGAAATTGGGTGGTTTATCAAAAACCTAAAAGAAGCAAACTGATCCCATATACACGAAATAAAATTTTAATAGATTGATATTTTGATTAATGTAAATTGGAGAAAGAACTTCTTATGAAGTTCTCCAAATATATTAAATAGCATATGCTTAGGCTTGACTTTGAATAGCAGATTCGATATTTTAAAATTGCAAGTCACTACATAATAAAGTTAAAAAAAAGTAGTGAGAATTCTTAAACTAGATATAAATGTTACGACAATACGATAAAGACAGTAACAATGAACACACGAGTTTAAACCATGTATCAGTAAAGATACATAGCCTAATATTTTTCTTTGCTAGCTTTAAGTTATTCGAAATGTGTACGTGTCTGATGAATATTAACTAAGTATTCCAACTTGAGAGCTATGGTTTCTACTATAACAACCATAAAAATAATTCTTTAATTGTTAAGTACAATGACTGATTGTGATTTTAAACTATTCATTTCTGTAAGGGGAAACATCAAAATCAACTGTTATCACAATTTTATTCTGATCAAACATTTTTACCTATATTTGATTAATTATTTCTGTCAGAAAATGATAAAACTTCAATTTCTCCATAGACATGCCTTTTTTATTTGATAATGATTGAGACAAGCATTTTAAATAGAATTCAAAATCTCCTGATTTCAATAAACTTTTGTATGATATCTTCGGAAATCTATAGCATGTTTGTTTTTCTGTTTGTCAAAAACCAAAACACTTATATGAATATTCTTTAATTATTAAGGAATTAGTCAACTTATTGATTCTCAAGGATCTCTGCATTTAAATAACAGTATTAAATTAAGTATCATTTCCATTTGAACCAAAATTAATATCATTAACTTATTAAAATTATGGTATCAAGATTATCTCCAAAATCCGAATCAATTGAAATTACAGTTAATTTTACAGAATTTTCATATCAGATGTCATTGCTTATTAGTAGTTATATATGACTTTTTACGGAAACATTGGTTATTCTCAGGCAAGTAATACCATTCGTTTAAATTTACATTTTGAATCATATAACCAATCCCTATTAATAAGAAGATATTAATAACTAATTAGAGTATTTAAAATAATACATGTATTTTTTCTCTCCTTCAAGTTTGATAGGAGTTCAGAATATAATTTTGAATTTTATAAATAAATATTTTTTTCAATCCAGAATACTTTTTAATGGAATTGAAATTAGGAGTAAGAATCAAGCGTATATATTTCTCATTTGCAACTTTAATCTAATTCATGCATTCCAGTGGCAAATTTTACTATTAATGTAGTATAAAAGTACAGAATCAAATCAATATTTCTTTTCTGTTTAAAATTACGAAATTACAATTCCTGCAATCTTTATTCTTTCATGAATTTTTTGTATGTATGCATTTTTCATTAAGTTGGAAACAGACTTTGTTTGTTGCTACCATCGCATTCTCTGCAACTTTTTCTATAGCTCTTTTATTCAAGAGAAACGAAGTATTATTTACAAGGGCGATTCTAATTTTTTCATTCTTGGAAACTGAAATACTGCTTGCAAAGATGTTCAATAACACTGGTAAGAAGTAATTCAATATTCCGCACTGTAATCTGATGAGAATAGATTATTGGTGTGAACAGATTACACCTCTGCACAGTAGTATATTTTTATGGATTAGAACAATCTTGCTCAATAAACCATTTTGGCAGTTGCAGAGTCAAACCAACACTCCGTATAGCCTCGGTTGAACCCTCTCTTTCGCTAGTGGTGAACTTACTTTACCACAGAACACATTGTTCTATTTCGATTTCATCCTATGTGTGTGATTCTAGTTTTATTCTTCTTTTAATGACAATATTATGTTATTTAAACACATTTAGTTGAATCATGTTGTTTTTTGTTATTTATGTTTGTATTGTGTTTGTTTATTAAAATGTTTTATCAAACGAGACAATATCATTTTTTTCGTAACAAAATAAAAATCTTATAGCACAATATTTTAAGCAAAATATTTTTTTTTTCGCAACATATCTTTCATTGTCTGGACCAAACAAATAAGAAAGATCTGAGAAATGATCCCTAAGCCATTTACAGAAATTGATGAAAATATTTAACAAAATTTTAATATATGGAAAGGTATAAAAATTTTAAAATATGCTAAAATTTGGAGTGAAGCAAATGTAGTTTGTATAGGCAATAACATAAAAGAATGAGAGAGGTACAATAAAGTTTACTAATATTACTACCTTTTGGGGGAAATCTTTACAGACAGTGAATCTACCGACATGGCTCAAGCACCCATCTTAATAGGTGATATACAATAAAAGTAAGGTACCCATCCTCCATTGCTCAGTAGTGGAAAGGATTGAATCAATGATATTCCTTCCTGAAAATCTTGCATCAGAGCCAAGTTGAGCCCAAAATCGATTTATTAAATCATTTGTTATGCTATATGTTAGTAATGGAGAAATATAATCTGCTAAATAATAATATTTATCATAAACTGCTTAAGTGTTTTAATTGAATATGTCCTGAGTAATTTCATTAAGGATTTCACGAAAAATTGTGATTCTTATGTTCTGTCTTATCAAATACTCTTCTGGTCTTTGTATTTTATTTATTTATTTATCAATTTTATGAATGCAAATCTAAATTTATTCATACTTTGTTTTGTATATGATTGATAACCAAAATCTGAAACTAAACTTACAATTTTATTTAGTACTATTCCATAATATAGAAAGTTATAAAGTAGCTAAATGCTTCTACCAACCCTACGCAAAGTAATATTAACTGCAATACTTCACCAATATGTTTTGTATTAAAAATTTATATCAAATGAAATGTGTCAGTAATAAAGTTAATACAAAAGACTGAGATGGTTTTATATCTCAGTCTTTTATTTTAATTTTTTTACTCTCACATTTTATTTGATATAAATTTGCTACAACTAACGTTTATTCTAGTTTATTATTATTATCTGAATTCCATGTGTTGTCATTAAAAATGTTTGGTTGCGAGATTTACGCCTGTGAAACGGAACAAAACTATTTCCATTTCATTTTGTAAAGAATATTTTTGGAAATCTTGCTATTGTATAACTCCGATGTTTTGTTTAGGGTGATATGACAATGAAAAGATTAAAATTGTAATTACAAACTTAGTTTTATAAAAAGAAATACTAACATATTCATTAATTATATCGTTTTATAATTTTGTATTTAAAGTGATAATAATCTTGACTTTTTTATTTTCTTATGAAAGTCATAAAAATCAATCAGAGAGTAGAGAAAGAAAAGAAAACTACTATTCATAATTGCATGAAAATATATTTTCATTGGAACTTTAAAATTATGAACATCTAAACAAAATATTCTATTTTGATTGAAAAATATTATGCGTTTCAAAAACTTTTTTTATTTTATGTTTTATCTGTTACAATATCGAATAAACGAGAATTTTTAAATATTGTATTTAAAGAAATGAGCAAATTTTTAATTTTGGCAAGCATAAAATCTTTTTTACATTAAAATTAAAAATACTGCATAATATTTATGTTTATTGTTTTGTAAAAAAAATGAAAGTGCTGTAAATAATTTAATAAAATTACAATAAAGTAAAAATATAAAATTCGATCTTACACGAAATATCATTGTAATGCGATTTTACAAATTATATGACGCATTGTTTGTTTTCTGTTTAAATAAAATAAGCACAATTATTATTTGATTAAAATAAATGCCTTTATTTCTTGCAACTATATTTATATCTTACTTATTAAATTATTTTTTAAAAATATTCTTTATTATTGGGATAAAAAGAGAAAAAAGAATTAATCTGCAAAACATTTTTTTCTACGATTCTTTTATAAGTTTTTTCTTCTCTTTTCTTTTTTTTAATAAATTATTTCATTACAATTAAAAATCCTTGTTATATTATAACATTAATTTAATGATTAAAATTTCAGCAAATTTTAAGGAGAAAATTCTACAAAAAATATTTTCCTTAAGTCTTGTTATTATAAATGGGTTAGAAATTTTTCTTTATGAAATAAACTCTGAAAACTATTAGAATTTTTGAAAAATACGTGCAGAAAAATTTAATAAAATAACATAAACTGGAATTGCTTTTAACACAAATAAATAATTAAAGTATCACTTTGATCATTAAAAAAATTATCTGAATTAAAAAAATATGCCAAAAAGACTTATAAGAAAATATGCCCTATTTATTTACTTCCTACTTAAACGTAATTCTATGTTTATCAATGAACTCAATTAAAATAAAAATGCTAGTGAAAGAACTTCCTGTAAAACAAGGAAACCGCGTCGTTGCCTACCACTTCTCCATTCGAATTTTGGGTAAATGTGTGAATAACACATACAAAAATATCTTTTAAATTAAATTCTTTTCATTTAAATAGTGTTAAAAAATGAATTTTTTATTTATCTCTTTAAAGTTATTAATTACTATCTGCACTAAGTAAGGAAGTAACTTTCATTTAATGTGATTGTTATACAGAGTTCTCATTATTAAGTGTAAGCATAGCTTGCTATATAGAGATAACAGGTTGTTGTTTTCATATATAATATGAGAAAAAAGCTATTTATCGTTTGGAAATTCATGGGATATAAAAACTCTAAAAATTATTTGTCTGATGATAATTCATATTTACCATTGCAAAAACTTGGAATGGTAAACACAGGAAGATTTATTTAATGTGACCAAAAAAGATTTGCAGTTAATTTAATTTAGTAATTAAATACATTTTAATTTAAAAATGAAATATAAAAATTAATATTTCCTCTATGTTCATTAAACAGAGTATTTTGAAACAATCGCCTTTGATTTTTTTAAAATACATTTTGAAATTCTTCACATATCGAAATATGATTAATTATGAGGAATATACAACGCGCGATTACAGTTGAATCTGATCAATAACAGGAAGGTCAATTTTTGTAATGCAATATTTCCTCATTATTTCTTTTACAAAAACACACATGCGGATTAATCGCTGACCTTGAAAAATTAGTTCTTCGATTCAACAGTCACAATTTTTTTTTTCTTAGCTGATAAGCTAATCATTACTCATTCTTAAAAGCGTTTTTTTCTTTTCTTCATACTTTAGTTTTGAGAATATTTCTGTGACAAACTCAAAAAATGTTGCCGTAAAATGTTACTTATTTAAATCTTGGTTCCTTACAATAATTTTCAGTATTGCCTTTTCTATTTCAGAAATTCCTTTTTTTTTATATAAGAATGTTATAGAAATGGTTGTTTGGCACAGAAAATATTTATAAATTATTTATCATGATCAACTGTTAATGTATACTTCGATTTCTGTTGTAAAGTTGCATAAACTCATTATTAATTAGCAGTTTATAATTGCTTCTGACTGATGGAAGTTTCAGCAACTATGTCTTATTAAAAAAGAAACTTCCTGTAGAGTATATATATTAGTAATCGTAAAGAAATTCTCTGTCTTGTGTTATGCCATTGACTTTAGGTGAGTGAATTGAAGAATAATTTAGATGGATATTTATTATTTTTTGGTAGGGTTATATAGAATTTTAAAGATAATTTAAGTTAATGATTCGTAGGGCTTAGATAATTAAAAATTTTTTTTTATTGATTTAAATGTTCTTTGTAGAAAAGAGTATTTGAATTTTCTCAAATTTTCGAAAGTTTTTACATTAGTTGATGGTGAAATCAATACTATGTAAGTTAATTTACAAGCGTACTAAATTGAAACATTAGCATGAACCAAATATTCAAAATGCAAGAAAAAAAAAAAAAAAAACTCAAATTAATGTCACTGTCACTAATAACCGCATTTTTTCGACATTTTTTCAATTTTTAAAACAAGCTTCTGTATAGTAAAAGCTGTCTTGTTAATAATAATAATGATAATAATACAATACTCTAGGGTCTCACCTCTGTGGGCTACTGTTTCTGCTTTATTTTCAAACCAAGTTCAGTTCGAATCTCAAGTACAATCATTAACATTGTTCTAAAGTAAAACCTGGACTTTTCCTATGTGAGATTAAGATTTGTTTTCAAAGTGATTACTCAATTCACATCTAAAATATTTTCACTAAGAGGTCATGGTTTCTTAAACCAATTTCCAAGTAAGCTAACCAACTATAATCATATTTATGGATGCTTCATTTTTCCGATAACATCTAAAAGGTAATTTTTAGTGTTCTATTAGACTATATTATTATCAATAATTGCTATAACTATAGTACAGTTCATTATTGGATTATACAATAAAAGAATAATCCATTAAGCAATGTCAATTAAAAATGATTGCAACTTAATTATTAATATACATTTCAAATGTGAGGGAAAAAATGAAATCAATTTTTTAATGAAATATCTTTTAACAATACTTAAAAGTGTACATTAAAATGTTGCTATCTAGAATTATTGATGATGCTTAAGTAAAATAATAATAGTTATGAAATGTGACTCAGATATTTCTTGCTATTTATATTAGCAGCATACGCCTTCTGTTGTAAAAATAAACCTTAAGTTCTTGAGTATTATATATTTCACATCTTGGAACTTTGAATTTTATATTTGCAAAAGCATTTGTTCAGGGACATATGTAGCTATATGACTACGAAGTTTCTGTGGGAGTGTATTTGTTTGTATTATGATAGAATTTATTTAAAACATGAGTAATGAGATTAAACCTTAAGTTTTATATGTAATTAATCAAACGTCTTTAAATCAATGTCTTATTCTTTAATTGAAGATCTATTTTTAAAAAGACAAGCCTCAATACCACATAATAGACATATTTATTTTTATTGATTCTGCTGAATTTAAAAGAAGAAAAGATATCAGATAGTAAAAGTGCTTAAATTTTTGATTCAAACTACATGGTGCAATTTCAAAAGTTTATTAATTCTCAAATACAATGTATTTTTCCTTTAAAAATTAAACTCATTGCAACTTAAGATTTTTAAATAGAGATTTGGTAACAAAAATATATTCATTTCTCTCATGTGTCACTTTTGAAAACATTAGAAGGCTAATTTCTTATAAGAAGTATGAAATCTACGTAACCAGGAAACATATTTTTATGAGGAAATTGCTGTTTATCTAATAAAGGAATCTATACTCCTAAAATTTATTCTGATACTAGAAAGAGTTTAAAACTGACCTTCAACTGAAAAGAGGAAAGAACCGACCCAGACAAAAAAGACGTAAATCTTGAGAAAAATAGAAGTGTTTTCCATATACAATTGCCTTTTCCTTTTATTGTGGATCAAGTGTCGTTAAGGCTGAAAAATTTTAAACAGAAATGCAAGAAGTAAGAGGATGGAATTTGTCAATCATTTTCCTTTATGATCTGTTCAAGGTGAATAATAAAGTCATGGAATATTTATTATACTCCGCTACAGTTAAAATAATCGAGACGTTGAAAGGATAACCTATAAGAGAAATTAGTGTTAATTTCAATCACTGAATGTGTTTCATGTCAATAATCAAATGCCAATAAAAAAAACAAAAAAAAAAAAAAAAGAAAGAAAGAATTAAAAAAAAAAGCTATTTTTTATGACTCTTTTGTGAATTTAAATACTATTTCACGAGACAACTTTATAATTTTAATATACATATAACTAATGGAATTTTTTAAGTCAAAAAAGAGCAACAGAATTTTAAAATCTAGAATCAAATTACGATTTAAATATATGGTTGATAGAATTAGGTTAAATGAAACATAAATAATCCAGCTTATCATCTCATATCGCGCGAGAATACCCTAACATTCAAAAACAATTACATGCCTTTGGAATATTCATCATGTTTAGATTTCCTAGAGGATTTTTCAGAGATAATTCAAGAAACTGTGTATTCAAGAGGCTTCGTATGTCACCAAGGAGAAAACCTGAAAAAATATTGATTTCTTATTTCGAAATATCTGGTCACTGAAAGTAGCAGTATGCATCTCCCTCTGTTCAACATGGATGAGATCAAACTCGAGACTTACCAGTCTGAAGATTATTGATTTACTATTGGGGTACATTGAATCCAAACTCATCTTATCGTGTAAAAATAAATATAGTAAAATGGATGAACCATTTCCTATATTGATATGGATTTAGAGTTTCAAGGAAAAATCTCCAATATGTTAAACAAGGAAAAAAATGTCATATGCTTGATAAGGAGAAAGTAGGTAAAAAGGTATGTATCCCCAAATATTAATAAGCAATGATTTTCACTGAAAGGATAACCTATAAGAGATAGATATAAGAGATAATGACACACAAGCCGTTAATTCATATTTCATTTCAATATTTTAATAGTAATGGTATGCAGAGAGAGATAGAGCTTGAGAAAGATTCGTTCGTTTTTAAAATTCGATATCTTTAAAAATTTCAAACGTCCTGATGTAGACAATACATAAAAATCTCTCCGCATTCATCCAGATTTTTGCATACTCTAACAAATATTCTATGAGTGACCCAAGCTCTATAACAAGTTATTCAAGTTGAAATCAAGTTATACTATATTCAAGTTCATAATATATTCATTTAATATATTTTGTAATTTCATTCTATCATCACTGCTGTATCGATTTAATCATTGAGCTGCTTTAATGCAAAGCAGCAAATCAGATTATTTCGAATACAAGGGATTAAAACTAAATCCTATTTTTCAATATGATTATAAGTGATATTGACATCTGCAAAATTTATGAATTATAGTATCACTCAGATATAGACGAATTTGAATGTTCCAACAAAAAGGTATATTCTACCTTGAGCGAAAACAATTTCTTCTAAAACAATATCAATCAGCAGCTAATTGCAGAAACAATCACACAGCTATTACGTTAAGACAACATTCACCCATCGCAATCATCTCCCAGAAGCATGCACCTACTCACTTCTGCCCGTAAAACAGCGTAAATTAATGTTCATTTTAGAGAGTCTCTTTCGATTTTGTGAGTTTGTACAGTTAGTTTCAGATAGAAAGTGATTTTCAAAATGAATGAATCTTTTATAGAACCGCAATGTGTGATACAATAAAGGGAAATAGAAATCCAATTTCAAAAATTATGAGTTGAAAAAATCATTTGAGAATTCATCTGAATATGGATGGAAAAAGATTGGAGAGTTATAAATTCAGCATAAATTTATGTTTACAATTAAATTTTCTAGACTAGCGTCAGGTTAAAAATATCCAAAGTTATTGTTTGATTTTAATTTTTCCTGCAATATTTTACGTACGATTTTTACACCCCATAATGAAATTTATGAATTTAAAGTATTATTAATTATTGAATTCTCTGATAAAATCGTAGAACACATTTATGTGTATGTAAGCAAAAAAAAAAAAATAAATAAATAAAAATAAAAAAAAATAAAAAAAAAAAAAAAAAAAAAAAAAAAAAAAAAAAAAAAAAAAAAAAATAAAAATAAAAATCTGTTATAGAAATAATTTACACCAAAAAATTTAAAAAATATAACCATGGGCTTTAATAAATCTTTTTTATAAAAGTTTTAGACTTTTATGAAAAAATTTGTTTTTAATATAAAATTATATAAAAAATTCTATTTTATACATAATAGATATAAAAAGTTCTATTTTTAATATTAAAAAATTATTTCGCAGTTTGTTTCTTTCTTTATATTTTGTTATGTATATTCATTTTACAAAGTATCTAAGATTTGCATAAAATATATCACTAATTGAATTAAATATGCAAAATTTGATTGCTCTTATGTAATTTAATTTCTTAAGAGTAAATTCATCAAAATCAACGATTCTCTTTAAGAATTTGCTTAAGTATGAATAAATCTTTAACTCAAAATTCACAAAGAAGCAATTCTACTTACATTGGTTTTTCAAATCATTTAATGACGTAATTAAAATTTCTTTTAAAAATAATTTAATCTTTGCTTATGTATATAACGGCTTTTTGTGACTAGTGCAAAAAAAAAAAAAAAAAAAAAAAAAAAACTTCTTTTTATGTATCAAATACATAAAGTTCATTGCTTTATGTGAGCCGAAATAGTTTTATAAATGTTCAGCTTTCACGAGAAAGAAACAACATTTTTAAAGTATAATTTACATTAATATAACGAAATTGTTAAGTATAGTACATTAACTACTTCGTTGTAAAATGACTTGTTATACTGCACAATTAACATAAAAAAATTTAACTTCAATAAGTTCAATAGTTCAATAAATCTTAGTTTTCCCGATATTTCTTTATTTTTCTAATTATATATTGCCTTAATGGCATATTATATTTTTGCTGTCATTAAATATTTCTGTCGTGAAAAATACTTTTTTCTGTGTCTAAAGTCGGAAACTTTTATTGACGTTATAGAGAGATGATTACTATACAATACACGATGTTCACTTTACATTAGAATCAAAGAGAAATTATAAAACCAAAATATAAATTACAATCTGTGCGTCATGAAATTTATGGCTAAATTGTCCTTAAGTTGTTTATCCTGCATCATTATTTTTTACTTTTATAACTCTATGAGAATGAAGGTTTGTTAATAATTATCAGTTAGTTTTCATTTTCTGATATGTTTACGTAGCTGAATCTTATATTGAAGTTATAATTTAATATGATATTTTCGCAATATTCAGTTTCTATGTCCTCTGATTACTTAAGGTTATTAAATCATTCCTCAATTTGTACCCTCAATTTGTACTATCCAATTTGTACTACCATAAAATAGTGTTCTTTTCATTGATTTTATACATTTATCTTATATTATTTGTAATTTAAATATTGAAAGATAATCATAATATAACATTATTACATGAATGTTATAATTATGTTAATTTTTGTTAACTTTTTAATAAAAATATAATTAATTAGTACCTTAAAGTAATTAAAGTATTTAATGTTTTAAGACATTAACAATAGACATCTTCTATTAATATCTTATGACTTAACTATTCTGTAAATATAAAACACTAAAATACTGTTCGATTTGACCAGAGCAAATTATTCATCACAAAATTTCCGTAATGACACTATCAAAAAATATTTTCTTTTCGTATGTTTTTAGATAAATTTGTTTTTCTCTTTTCAATATTGGACTTCGCTTTATAACTTGATAATTCTACATTAAACTGCTACCAAACAATAAAACACCAAACAATAATCTTATTTTCTCACATTCCAGAACTCTTATAAACCGTCATCACTATCCTTAGAATGAATGCAAAGCTGATTGTTTTGAGATCATATTATCTTTATAGGAAGCAAACTCAATATTTTTTCTCCATTTATAGCCAGCATATTCAATAAAGTGGTAAAAATAGCTGCAAATGTCATCACCATGTTGAAAAAGCTATTAAAGGAATTATAAATGTGTACTTCCTACTCACAAAACATTGAAGACTCATTAATACAGAGTTACGTGATAGCGTAATGAGTTCTGCATTAAATGACATCTAAAAGTGTAAAAAAAAAAAAGAGCTCTTAATTGATTGTTCATTTTTTCTCCTAACAAGCGTTTTTGTTTTATGCATGTTGCCAACAGGGAAGCTAACAGAAGAAATTTTATTGTTCTATTATATTTGTTTAGTTAATTTAGGAAATGTATAGACTTAAAATAATGATTTAAAATTACAAACTTTTTTGCACACAAAATATATTTTTATATTTTAACTACTTAAACATATAAATCAAAAAGTTACAAATAACTCGTTATATGGTCTAGAGAAAACAAAAGATTAAAAAATATTCCTTTACAAAATTATCTACCCCAATCAGCATAATTAAAAAAAATTTCTACTCATAAAAAATAAGATCGTATTGTGCAATTTATAAAGGTAAACAATTAATTAGTTGTATTATTTTCGTTTAACTGCCATGTACAGCAGATACAAAGTTATTTCAAGTAGCTTGGTTGATTAGATTGCATTTGATTAACGTTATAAAATTCTTTACGTGGTAACAGTAATAAATTATAAAGACAATAGGGGAAATAATCCAATGATCCTTTACCGGAAGCTAGAAACTTACCTTCAAAATTAATGATTAATTTTTTTAGAAAAATTAAAACAAAATTTCTAACAGCTCTAAATTAATCAATTTTATTTAAGCCTTTACTCTACCAAGTAAGGATTCTAATTTTCAATTCAAAACATTATTATACCCTTATTAATTTTTAGTTATACAAGAAAAATTATTTAAAAAAATTTGATTTTCTGTTTGTAGATAATATATTTTATCAGAGTGACTCTAGAAGTGTTATACTTGTTTCATGGCACTAGGAACAGAGCATAGGAAGTAATATTTCGTTCATAAATATCTGATAGAAATTGATAAATAAAAATTGTACTGCTGTGCATATCTACCGCTGTGCATATTTTGTGACTCCTTCTCGTTGCAATTTATCAAAAAAATCAAATGAGTTAGCCGACAAGAGATACATAATCAAAAACACGGCTGAAAATTTAGTGTGATTCCCGTTGTTAGCGGCTATTGAAACATGTACTTTAAGTAAGTAGTAGTTCTCAAACGCTGTGATAGTTTAGTGAAAAAAATCAAATAATATACAAATTGTTTGCAGTTTAAAATTATTTTTTTAATTGTTCATGAGGGGTAGACAAAGTTCAAAACACATAATATAACTTAATTACATTTAATTCTAAAAACAGAAAGTGAAAGGTCACCATTTTCATGCTGTCAAATTGTTTCAAAAGAAAGGATTTCCTTAGATCGAGTTTTAACAAAATGTTCTTTTGATAATGAAACCAGAAAAAATTAACGTTGTTGTTGAATCATAGCATCTCAATCTTATTTTAGTTTCTCTTAAGGAAAATAAATTTAAAGTTAATGTTGTGTAATACGATTTGAAATTTCAGATTTTTTGAAATTTTCGAAATAAAAAATTAATGAAATAATACTAAAAGTTAAGTGAATTTTATTCTATAAATTTGCAACATACGAAATGGGGAAAAAAAAAAAAACTTTTTTTTTTTAAATAAAGTTTTTATACAGATATTTTTAAATTGTTCAAATAGATAGTTTTCAACAGAATTATGTTGAACATAAATGTTTTGCAACTCTAAAATTTACTGAAATTGTTTTGAAACACGTCCCTAAGTTGATAATAATGTTACGAAATTCTTTTCGTGGCGAACACACACACAGGATGTGATGAAATGCAGAAATAAAGAAGATACCTTTCTTCAAAATAAACAATTTATTCACAGCTTCACAGTCGCAAGTAGACTACAATTACTTCAGCTTAAAGTAATTACACAGACCAGAAAAATCTGTACATTGTCTATTATGGAGAAATTAAAACAGCAAATTTCAGAGCTTTTTCAGACCCGGGTGTCTTCGGCTAAAATTTTCATCTCACATTGAACTGGTACCAGAAATGACGCCTAACTGCATTAGATTTTACTATTCTACTTCTCTGCTCTGAAAACTGTTATTTTAAGAACAAATAATTAGACAAAAACTTAAAATTTTCAAAATTTTATAGTTTTCGTAACAATAATTTATGATTAGGAATCTTTATATAAAATTGTTTCAATACTGAGGTAAAACTGTGAACATTTTTAATCTATGAAGCATAGTTTACTTGTTAATAAATTTTATGATTATTCATAAAATAACTGTTTGCTCTGAAATATATTTTAATTTTATAATATTTGGGTATAAAATGTTCTAATATGTAATAAATTTATAAAAATTCCATGATATTAATTATAAATAAAGAATAAATTGAGTTTGCATGTATTTATAAATGTTTACAGTTTCATTTTGTTATTAAATATGACTAAATTAAAAGTATGTTCCTATTTTAGTGTTTCATAGAACCATAAAGAATATACTGGGAGTAAAATATTCTTTATTTTTAATTTCTGAAAATTTTTTTAATTATTTTAAGATTTTTTAATGTATAAAATAAAGTCATAGTTATCCCCAGAAATGAGCATTTCGATTATCATATATAAGTTGATTTCATGAATAATAAAGATTGAAAAATAAGGGAACAAATTTTTACAATCATTTAAAGAATTTATATACACTCAATAAGTAACATAAACATACTTATTACTAAAGGAATAATAAACTTATGTACTTTTCACAAATGTATAGATTTGTTATTTTTTAGAAAATTATTCTGAATTTTCTGTTTTTTTATTCTGTAATACTTCGTCGCTAGTGAGTGAAATTTTTCGATCTTAGATCCCGCGGGTTATCCGGAAAATAAAAATACTCATGGATAATAGAGAGTGTATTATATTTTTTAGAAACTCATATTTATTTTTATGTATAGATTGATTTTTTTTACACAAATCATAAGAGGAAACATTTATGATATTGATCAAATATTTGGCAGTGTTATTAAATTATTATGACTAAATCTATAATTTCTAAAAGAGCTGAGGCACATAAGTACATATGAAATTAGGAAAATACTTGTAAATTGATTAACACACATCCAACTGAAAAATGTCTTATGTACACAGTGAAAAAATTTCCACATAATTCTATGAAATAGTTTTAAAAGGGTATTTTTTGTATTGAGAAAGAGTCATCACAATTTTTAACAATTATTAATATTTTATTATCCAAGAATGATAAAAGAAAAAAAAGTGTAATTTGGATTATAAAAAATTATATTTGTGTAAATTTCAAATCCAATTATTGGAAAAATATATGCTGTAATTAATACGTTTAATAGTTCAATTCTAATAATTTGTTTGTATTTCGAGGTATGAATGATGAATATATGAGTGTAGCCAATATTAAATAAATAAAAATGTGATTAAAATCAATAAATCAAGTGATAATGATGCAAATTGATAGCCGTAGCTTATATTTACATTGTTGAGAAGGCTTTGAATTATAAGCAAATTGATAGCCGTAGCTTATATTTACATTGTTGAGAAGACTTTGAATTTAAAGCAAATTGAACTGTTTATGGCATAATTGTATATTTTTAATATTAAAATTTAATATCTTTTAAAAGTTTAAAGTATTTTTTATAAGCCTTCATATATTTTTATATTAATTATTTAAAATAAGCTTTTTTCTAAAATCTCTCAGTCATTTAATATTTTTTTGAACTATAAATTAGTGAATATAAGAAAATCATTTCAAAATAATTGATTTAAAAAGTCCATACAGCAATCGAATGGTCACAATTTTTGTCCTTTGTTGTTTGATAAAAATCTAATTCAATTATAATAAATAAGATCATGCTTTAAGAAATTAACAGATGGCAGCACTGTAAAGAACATAAACATTACAAATTGTAAAATTTTTTTAAACATTGTTTAATATTAAAACCATTGATAACCAAGATGTAGGTTCTTGAGTATAATACCTATCCCATCTTAATTTTTGAAGCTCTTCCCAAATTGTAATAGTGTGTGAAGTTGCAAACATCTTCTTTAGCAAGTACATGTTTGCAGCTTGAACATTACACTAGTTTCACAATGAACATAGTACAATGTGAAGCAAATAACACATTTTGACAAAAATGAAATAACCAATAGTTTGTTTATTTGAGAATTAGCAATTGCAAGGATACAAGAGCATATTTACCTGACTCATCAATACCTCACAAAATTACTAAATTACTATACATAATATCACAATGTTCATCTCAAATTTTTGGAATCAACAGTAATTGTTAAGTCTCATTTAAATAATCTGGCATGTTATTATATGTAACAAAAAGTCATGTATACATATATATATATTAGTTTGGGGAAAAAGTAATCCATTATTTTTTCGGAAGACGTCTGTAGTGATCGATATCTCGTGAGGTATATATCAAACAATTTCAGATTTATGCTCGTTGGAAATATGTCATTTAACACTAAAATATCCTTTTGCGGTTTTTTGTTTGTTTATTCAGTTACGAGTACAGTTTATTCAGTTTAAAAATGGAAGACAACAAAAAGAAAATTCGATACATTTTCGTTTTTCTCTTGTAACGGCGAAAAAGATAGCCAGGTGTCTAAAATTGTGAAAGTTGTTTATCGTCCTATATAATACTGTAACAACCAGTTACGTACAATTTTTGTTTTGTCGATTCCGTTCGGGTATTTTTGATGTTAGAGACGCACCTCGCATGTGGATACAGCATCGCTCGCATGTGGATACAGCATCGTCGAAAATGTCTATAAAATATCAAAAATTATCGAAGTTAACCGCATGTCAGCAGTCGTAACTCGCTAGATCTAAAAATCTACATGAAAGCTGTTTTAAACCTTTTTACAAAGCGAATCCAAAAGAAGTTACTTAAAGTTCACGTAAAAATAATGGATTTATTTTTCCCCAAACTAATATTACGTTGGCTCATTGATTTATCTTTCTTTCCTTGGTGTTTCTTGAACAAAGTTGGAGTTATTATATTCACTTTCTGCAGAACTGATTAGAGTCAAGGTAAATATAACGCAAGTATGGTAAACAGTGTATCATCAGAGGTGGGAACTGAAGTGAACAATTTATAAATATTTTACGATGTAGTTCTATTTCTAGTTTACAAATACTGTTAACGTTTTATAAGAACGACATCTCATGTAAGTAATTACATATTCCTTCATTTATTTATATAACATGTAACTGCATACAAAAAATATACTCCTTTCACATCCAAAAAGTTAAATTTCAACTGAAATTGTGCCATTTAGGTGCGCATCTTGAACAGTTCACCGTTATGAATAGTTCATACGATGTTTATGTGACCACGTCATACTATTAACCATAATTTCGGGCAATTTTTCATTTACTGTAAAAATTCGTATTATGAGAGAATTCATTCTCAAGATATATAATATATAAACTTGCATTAAAAAAATCTGCAAACAAACGCACAGTGAACATTCTAGAGAGAATAAAAATATATTATAATATCAACATTAATTCAATTTTTCTCATCATACAATCATTTTCATATTCAGTCAATATTATTTTTTTTTAATTTTTATACGATTCCTCAAATATCAGTAACAATTTCGAAAAGATAACGCACATTGTTTCAAAGTAATAATAGTAATAATTAAAAATTACACAAAAAGCTTTTAGAGAAAGTTTGTCTACAGTTAAATAGCAAATATATTTGGAAATTAATCTCCATTTTATTTGCCCTCCGTGAGCTTGTATGAAATGAAATATCGTTTTCATTTACTTTTTACTATTTATTAATTTTAATTCCGGTGGCAATATAACAAATAGAATAAAAACTTTCTTTGGTTGATATGATACAACCACCTGTGTATACAACAGTACTTGCAAACAAGTAGACTTAAAATGGATTCTAAAGGAAAAGAGATTGTTCCAGACGAAAGAAAAATCATCTTATGACTAAGGAATAAAGGTAAAATTCTTTCAGTAAATGATAAGCTAGTTGGACGAACTCATTCTTTTATCCAAAGTGTGATCAATAATTCAAAGTCATTGAAATCTGTTATTTCAAAGCCTCGGAGTATTCGTCTATTTAAGCTGACTTAACGAGCAAAGAGATACATCCTGAAATCCACCTTTAAACCTGAAAATTACTGCATCGCAAATAGTAATTGATATTAGAGAAAGACTTAAAAAATCTTCTCATGAAAATATAGTGAAAAAAATTCTGAAAAAAATCTGGCTATCATGGCCGTGTAGCTTGTAGAAGTCATATATTTCAATCGTCAATAAGCAAAAACATTTAAATTTTGCCTCTGAGAGTGTAAATGAACCTTCTGAGTTTTGGAAAAAAAGTAATATTCTCTGATGAAAGCAAGTTTTGTACCTTTAGTATAAAACATATCAGTTAAACATGGT
This sequence comes from Latrodectus geometricus, assembly GCA_026290005.1. Lineage (NCBI taxonomy): Eukaryota > Metazoa > Arthropoda > Arachnida > Araneae > Theridiidae > Latrodectus > Latrodectus geometricus. The sequence continues at coordinate 77,577 of JAPDSC010035677.1, forward strand.
AAAGGTGAGTAGTGATTTGGGGGTACAAGCGTAGTGATTTAGCAAATGAAGAAGGTCGATTAGCTTTTATAAACTCTACATTAGGTCACATAGGATATTTAAATATATTAAAGGAAAATTTGGAGCAGAGTGCACAAGATTTGAACCTTGGCGATGACTTTTGGTTTCAAGAAGACAATGATCCAAAACACACTGCTCACAACGTAGAGCTTTACAAAATGTTGTTTACGTTGTCCTTGAGAAAGCTTTACGTTATACAAAATCAAAAATCAGTTGCATACTCCCACACAATCACCAGACTTAAGCCCCATGAAACATTTATGGGGCTTATTGGAATGCAATATTCGACAACATAACATACCATCGAAAGATATCCTGAAAAAAATGACAAAAAATTTCTGGCAAGTGTGTACATGGGCAATGAAAATTCCAAACCAGAGTACCTTGGAAACCTCACAGTTAAAGCTTATGAAAGGAATTATAGGTGATTATCTCTTGGGATCGTATTTACTACTTGTAAGCTTTAATAAATTCTATATACTTTATTTTTCTGAATATGTGCAAATTTCTTCTTTTTCTGAACTGTTCATTCTGAATTGAAGCTAAACGTAATGGCCACTTTGCAATTAAGCAAGTCATTCTTTCCGGATAGTGCCCTTTTAATTTCCAAATTTGTGATCACTTCAATGTAATATATCCAAGGAAATGTGAGTTGAATGAGCAATACCCGTTTAATGGTCTTCGCATTCACCGAATTTCAATCCATGTGACTTTCTCCTATTTGGTCATTTTAAATAATTGTTTTGTATGATATCTGTGAAAATATCGAAGTTCCTCACAGTGAATATGATCCAGATAATATTTGACAGTCAGACATTGAAAGCATATTTGATCATGAGAATAACTTTTACGGCATTGTAGAGTATCTGGTGATGCAAAGGGCACTACATTTAACACTTACGTAATATTAATGAAACAAGTATTTTTGTAGTTTGTTTTCTTGTTTTGTCATTCCAAAGTGAGTTGAAATCTGCAGGCATTTCCATTTTCTCAAAGTAATTTCCAACTTTATTTTCTATAAGATGTTACTCGTTTTTTAACGTCTTCCATCAATTTTTTGATTTTATTGCTGAAAAATTTTGAAATACCATATTTAAATCTATATTGATCTATACAAATATATAAATATTAAAATACTCTCAGAATTAAATAGTATTTATAAAAAGGCACATTCTTCCGTAATGAAATGTACTTTCTATGATAAAATAAGGATTTTTTCGATTATTTTTTTGATAGATATTTATTTTTGGTAAGTACTTCATGTTTTCTTATCTTTTTTACTATTTCTTAATCTTATTTTGTATCCTTTGCGGTTATTGAAATATTTAAATCTTTACAAACTATTTGTACATAAGTTATAGTTTGTTTGTAAATATTTCTTAATTAGGTTAAATTACGCTTTAGGTCCCCTACTTCACCAACTTGCGAATTTGATGCGTTTTTTCGCGCATGCTCATTCATTACTCTTTTGTTTTAGCCTTTTCATTGGTCGCTCAAAGTTTCACTTTGAAAAAGCGGTAGAATTTTCGCTATGGCACCGACGATTTTGAAAAACACGCCAAGTAGAGGATCTAAAGCGCATTTTAATTATTTAATTAATAATTAAAAACCCTTAATAATTTTTATTTATTATTTTTACATGACGTATTGATCTGAAAAAGGCTTGAAAAAATAGCATGATTATTTGTAAATATTTCCCTATCTTTTTCCCCCATTATTATTAAAATTTTAAATATTTAAATTGCCAAACAGGAAATCATTGGAATATTTTTCTGTTTTTTGTTATTCCACTATTTTGTATTTGGAGTTTATATTTATTTGGTGACGTTAATGTTTTGTGTTGCCAAAATAAAAACAACTTAGTATCAACTCACCTTGCTTTTATGAAAGATTAACTTGATATATACCTTTATACATATATGTCCTGGCACTCATGACAAAATCATGCATTATTACTATAATTAATTTTATCATTGTAATGATACATTTTGATTTGAAATTTACTATCTTAAATATATTTGCAATAATTTTTTGTAAGGATGTAAAAAAAGAAAAACACATAGAAAAATATAATTGTTTTATTTGTCTGTAATTTAACTTTTTTTTATTTAAAAAGCAGGAATTTATTACATATAATTCTGAGCATCCATTAATGCTTTATTTATTCATAGATATTAATACCTATGTATAAAAAATCGCAAAATGTTGCTCATGGTGACAAGTTTGTAAACCAATAGTAGTTAATGATTTATCTTAGAGATTTCAATCCAATCAAATTCAATATCGAATCCTTGAATTTTTTTGATAAGTACTTATTCAATTTAGAGAAACAAATGGAAATATTAAAGATGTCACCAAAAGCAATTAAAAAACTAAAGAAACCTTTCATTGAATTTTTAATGTAGCATCGGTTATTTTTACAATTCAATATGAGCCAAAAGGGATTAATATCTAATTAACTAAGCTTATTCAATCGCAATGTGTTATGCTACAAATTAATAAAAAAAATGTGACATTATGAATTTGTGATTTTAAATATGAAATACCTAATTGAGTTATACGTAATAAAAGTAAATAAGATAGCAATTAAAATTTTAAAATTTTCTAATTGCTATCTTATTTATTTTTTTAACTGAGTTTTCAATATTTATTTCTGGAATGACTACAAGATTTATATAAATCTTGCTATTATATGATTATTTTTTTTAAATTTGAATTGATGAAACATACCTATGATAATGATCTTGAAATCTAGAGGACTCTGATTTATTTTTCAATCCAATAAAAAAGGCAGAAATATTGATTAATATTATATTTTTTTATTATTTGCGCTTTCTGCATAAAAATGATTTATTTGTGTTCTTTCAGGATAAGCTTGAAAATTCAAAGAAACTTTCAGGTTGGTGATATTTTTAATAATGAAACAAAAACTTGTTTCTAGTTTTGGGAAGTTATGACGTAGGTGTTACGTTAATGAATATCTATATTTATAAGTTTTTCGTACCCATATATACTTTATATTTTACTGGAAACAGAAAATTAAGAAATAAAAGCAATTTTCGAGCAAAAAATGAATAAAAAGCCACAAAGTAATTTGATTTAGAGAAAATCACGTGAAAGGCCTTCTGAAATACCGGATATATGACTCATCAAGTGAACGGTTGAGAGAAAGCCGACTGCTGTTGGTTTTCGTAATTTCACCTCCCACCCAATCAATATTTACATTTATGAAAGGTATTTCGTGATCATTGAAGTAATTCATTTGGTGTTTAGTTATGGTTTTTATAGATGGAAAACAAATCGCTGATGGAAAATCAGTCGAAAATTCTAATGAAGAAGAAAATTTATGGATTGATATATTAAATCAAGTTCAAGAAAGCTCTCCTAACAAATTGCCTTCGTGTAAGACACTACTTGTTTTAGGAGATAATGACTCTGGTAAAACATCTCTCATAGCTAAATTGGAAGGTAATGAGGATATTAAAAAGTCTGGATCGGGACTTGAATACCATTATCTTTTTGTTCGCGATGAATATCGTGATGATCATACTCGATTAGGCGTATGGGTTTTAGATGGCGATCCTTGGCACAGAAATTTATTGAAATTTGTACTGAATCAAGAAACGTTTCCGCACACAACGGTGCTTTTGACTGCGTCTATGTCAAAACCATGGGATATCATAGAATCTTTGAAAAATTGGGCTCAAATATTAGAAGAACACATTCAGAGATTGCGATTACCCCAAGAAATTTTAGAAGAACACAGGAAAAGAGTTTTAAAAAGGTTTACTGAGTATATTGAACCAGGTGTGGAGGTATCGGACGTAGTATCTGTACCTGTTCGTGCTTTGCAAACACAAGAAGATGTTGACACTGATGATGTGATTGTAACTAATCTAGGTTTAGAAATAATTGTTGTTATAACTAAAACTGACTATATGTCAACATTGGAGAAAGAATATAACTTTAGAGAAGAACATTTTGAATTCATACAAAGGGCGATTAGAAATTTCTGCTTAGAATATGGTGCAGCTCTTTTTTATGTTTCAGTCAAGGAAGATAAAAACACAGATTTACTTCTGAAATATTTAGTTCATAGAATATATTCTTTCCCATTTAGAACTCCAGCTTTGGTCATTGAGAAAGATGCTGTTTTCATACCAGCTGGATGGGATAGTGAGAAAAAAATTGGAATTCTTATTGAAAATTTAAAAACTGTTAAGGCAGAGGATCCATACCATGAGGTAATTATTAAACCAGTAAATAGAAAACCTTTACAAAAAGAAGTAGAAGTAGCAGCAGAAGAAGATGAAGCCTTCCTCTGTAGGCTTCAAAACCTTTTGTTGATTTACCAACAAGTACCCCCAAGCATGGGCCGACCTGCTGGAGCAAATCAAGAAACACTTATTAGAGCACCTGCTGGAATACAGAAAACAGCTGACCGTAGACTATCAGGATCGCCTGGTGTTCAAGCATCACCTAAAAAGATTGAAGGCAAACCAGGAACTGTGGCTGGAGAAGGAGTCCTACAGAACTTTTTCAATAGCTTATTAAACAGGAGAACTGGTTCACCAATTGGTGGTCCTTTGGCATCTGTCAGAACTCCAGGTGACAAAGCAGCAGTCAGGCACGATGCAGTTGCTGAACTAGATCGCATGGCTGGCAGGTCAAAGAAAGATTCTAGTTTAAGTCAAGGTTCTGATTCTTCGTTTAGTGAAGAAAGTATCTCGGAACCCAATTCTCAATCCTAGTTATTTTTGATTTAGTATTTGTTATTTAAAATTGGTTTACTAATTTATTTTATAATTTCAAAAGAACTATTGATATTAAATAACTATAGTCCACAGTAGAACTGTTCAATCAAAAATTATCTTGTGCAGGTTATTTTAGTTTCAAAATGTTTCAAGCTAGTATTTTCATCCTTCTTTAATAAAGCCTTTTGCTTCACATTCCTCCTAAAAACGTTGTTCCAATAATTTTTGAAATTAAAAACATATGAGAACGAATAACTTCACCATGTTATTTAATTGGTGGATAAGTTTTTTTATGTGTGTAACCATAATAGTTTTACTTGTAAATAAAATATGAATTTATATACATCAAAAACATTTATAACTATTCCTATATTTTTGCATATATTTCTGAGAATTGAAATTTCGTACTGAAATAAATTTAATAATATCTTATTAGTTTCACTGTCACATATTGTTTTTTTGTACATATTATTTTATATCTAAGCATCTTAATTTTCCACTTAACTAAGTGGTATTTTTGAGCTTTGGTAATGTTTTGCTAGTAGTTTTCTATAAAGCATAAAACCTAGCTTGAAATTAATTAATATTTGTTAAAGAAAACATGTAGAATATGATCAATGTTTATGAAATGGTACACTTTGAATAATGAACAGGTTTTGGCTTCTGATATTAATTGTTAATATATTGGATTTATTGCTGTAAATATAAAATTTATTATTGTAAATTTATAATTTTTGTTTAAATAAACTAACAGACTTATAATATCTGCTAATTATAATTAACTGTTTTATCTGTAACCAAAAAATAGCTATATAACTGATGTATCTCAAAAACATAATATTTTTCTTAATTTTTTTTATCTTATGTATTATCTTAATCTTAATTATATTTTCCAATTTAATTCGGATACTTTTTATAAACTTTATTGTAATTTATTCCTGCATTTCATATATTTGTTTTTGAAATTGCTTTACACATGATTTATTAGTTGTAGAAATTTAAATTATTAATTTTATTTATATTATATAAAAGTAATAGTTAAATCATTAAATCTAATTCCTTAAGTCTCAATATTCTTCAAAATATTTTTGGTGCTTACGTACTATCCTGTCTACTACTTTTGTGAAAAAAATATTTTGTTAAATATTGCGATTTATTACCAGATGTTACAATTTATTGATCACATCAATTATATTAGCTGGCTCTCATTTTATATTTCTTAGTTTAACTCAAGCAAGTTTTAAATTCTTATTTGTTTCTTGTTACTGTAGCAATGTAAAAATTAGAACATTAATTAAAAAGACTTTTAACTATTTGTTTTAATAAAGACAAAAATTAAGCTGTTCCTTTCCTTTACATTTGAAAAGTTATTAAAATTTAGGACCTGTTAACCAATATTCATTATTGTGGTTACATACGAAAATCTGATGAGTTTTAATATTGTGTTGCAACATTTGGTGAAAAAATTTTTTTCTGTAAAAATAGTCAACAGGATACTATGTTTTTTAATACCATAAAGGGAATTCTTAAATAAACATAAGAGAATTTTGTCATTTTTTTAATGTCATATTGTATATAATATAAACTACTTTTAGTTGACTGGTAAATTATTAAAATTTGTTCTTTTGAAAATTTATCGTAAGAAAATAAAATCAATCACAATTATATGTTGTGAAAACATCGTCAGATATTTATCCTAATTTTTCTTTTATATTTTATCTGTGACATTTAGATCACTTTGATTTAATTATCATTTCAATATATAGTGAATATAAATTTAATAATTTTTAACAAATATGGATTATAATTATTAGTAATGATATTTGAAATCCGATACAACATTTGAGATTCTGGAAAATGGAATTCGTATAATAAACATAGTTGTCAATTGATTTTCATAAGTTATATGAGCGAAATTGGGAATAAAAATGTATTGTTTAGTTAATGTAATTCGAAACAAAGGAAATTTAGGGTATTATTATTTAAAATGCTTTTTCAAGCATTTTATACATTCATTTCAGAATTGTATATATAAATGCTTTTAGGAAACTTTTGTTTTAAAAACTATTATTTATATAATTAATAGATTTTGAGCAGTTATTACATTTAAAAGAAAAATATTTAATAATTCATAATTGCTATAAGCACAAGATAAGTCTATAATCATTTAATATAAAATTTGATTGTCATTAAAAATATTTTATTATTAGCTGGTCTGGAATTTTTTTTTTTTTTTTTTTTCGCTTTTACAAATCGATATAATCTTACAATTTTGACAATAATTGCTTAAGGTCATTGGAAAGAAATATTTGTATATTAAGTTGAAATAGTTTAATAGAGAAATTCAGGAAGAAATGAGAAATTACCTTAGTAGATTTTTAAAACCCATTCATCCATTGAATTACTTATAAAAATTATAGATCTCAATAAATTTAGTGAGAAAAACAGACCATTAATACTCAGAAATCTTCTATAAAATCTTATTAAAAGAAAATGTGGAATTAATATAAATGAATTATGGAAACAGTCATTGTATTAAACACATACAAATATACAGTATCTTAAGAATTCACATTATTAATTATTCAAGTTAAATTAATATTTTTTATTTAAATATTAGAAGAATTTAACTATACTTTAGGAAAATATTTTACAAAATTGTAGTTAAGAAACAATTTAATTTGTTTTAATATATGGGTGCATGTGTAAAGTGAAAGTGGACAAAATTGCTTATTTATATATTTTAAAGCACAAAATTTGGAGTTGAGAATTGTCTTACATAACAATTAAATTTTACAGTATCATAAATAGCCTTACAATTCCACTAATATTGTAATGGTGTAATGGTAAAACAAGCACTATTTTTAAAAATATGGAACAATTTTAAATTGTGTTGTAAAAACTTAAGCAATCATATATTTTAATAATGTGCTGTAATAAGTTATGAATGATGTGTTAATGAATTTATATTAAAGGAATTTTCAAACTTTTACCTATGTCAAAACAATAAGTTGTATTTAATAAAGAAGTATGTCTGATTTTCTTACTATTCTGAGATTTCATATGGTGTATTTAGATTTTTCTGTATTTAATGTTTCTGCTTGCTAACTGTAAAATTATTTTGAAAAGTTTTATGAATTATGATACTTTAAATGTAAGGAATTAAAAGTATCTTAAGAGAAAGTTTCTCTTTAATTTATGAATTTATATTCAATTTCTTGTACCTATACCTTCTTCAATTGTATACTTGTCTAAAATCATATAATTAATTTTTCCTAATTTAAATTTTTAAATGTAGTTACAATAATTTCAATTTACATAATGTTCTGTCCTTTGTTTTCTATCATTTTGAAAATATTAGGACTTGCTTATTAGATTTTTGTGTTACAAAATAAAATAACTTTGGTATTGAATTACTGTTCCTTTTATTTTTGCCACAATAAAATATTGCTTGATAATATTTTATATGTGTAATTCATTTCATTGCAAAAAGGGTGGGATTGTATTTTTTTAAAAAGTTATTGAATTCACTTGGTATGTTTTTTATAACAATTATATTGCTGTAAAATTTTTTCATCTTATATTTTGTTATTACAGTTGTTTTTAACAACAATGAAAATCCTCCCATATAAAGTTATAAATTTTTATATTGACATTTTTTATTATTTTAGGGCTTTTTCTGTGAACATTAAAAACAGTTCTATTTTATCCAGCATTAATTAATGTGTATATAGTAATTTGAAAATAAAAAGTATATTTGAAAAGTAACAAAATTATAACAAATATTTTTCTTATATTATGTAAATTTAAAATTGCTAGAAAGTGAACAAATTTACAATTTATAAAAACAGTTTTTGTATGTTATCGGTCTTATTCATGACATAGTTTTATAGCCCACAGTAAATGTGCTGATTATAAAAACTGAAGTTATTATGTTTTATAGGAATTTAAATTTCAATTTTTATTCTGTGCAAAAATAGAATGTACAGTATTTTACTTTGAAACATTTTATAAAATCATACTTTTTTTCAAATTTTAAAAATTTATTTAAAACTTTATATTTTATAAAAATATTTTAGTTAAATTATTATATTTCATTAATTTTACATTTAGTAGAAACTAACAAGTTTATTTTATTTGGCTAAATTAAAAAATATTTTATAATCATCTATTAAAATATAATATTTTTTTATATGTTAATTATTGAAATCTGTTTCATTTCATTCAATTTAATCTTAAAATGTATAAAATTCTTGAATTTAATCTGTCCATGGAAATAAAATGTATCTATCGTAAAAAAAATTAATGTACTGTTGTTTGAATTGAATTTTAATTAATTATATTACTGTTATTCAAAGTATATATAAAACTTTACATTTAAAGTAATCAAAAATTTTGAAACTTTTATCTTAAAATTTTTAAGAATAAGAATACAGCTTATAGCAGTTGCATATTTGTTATTAATTTTTTATTGCTTGTACATTTACCTTATTATAGTTTTTTTAAAATTTATTAATGCGATTCTTTACAATATATTATTTCTGAGTATGAATAGTAAAGAATTTGATACATTGAAAAAGAATTATATTTTATATTTACTCAATGCAAACAGTTATCTATAATCCAAAGTTATTTCAACATACTTATGTTTGTCAACTTGCATCTACATTTATTACAAATGTATTTTTATTTAATTATAAATAAATAATTTTTTAAAAATTTTATTGTTAATGTTTGTTTTAATTATGGTTACATTAAAATTAGGTTTTTAGATTTAACTATTAAGAATAATTCTTTAATTTGTAATGTTTTGTTAAAAGATATATTGACAGTATATGTTGTGATTTGTTGATTAATATATTTTATAATTACCTGTTTAATGAGAAATTAGATTTTTTTTATTAAAAATTGTATTTTAGAGCTGCAGGTTTAGTTTTTTTAAACTAGTGTGGTCACTCATTATGTTATGTTTATTTGCAAAAATACGGATGTAAACAAGAGCTAGTGTGATATCAAAACTTTTTATCATAATTCTAACCTAAACACATATGAATTGTTGAATATAATGTGAAATGTTGAATTACAGTCTTGAAGTGGAAAATGTTTTTCTTTAAAAATGGAACTTTCATGCAAATATTGTACATTGCTTGATTATGATTCTTGTATAAAGTATATAGCTGGAATGCTCAAACAGTGTCTTCTGAAAATTATAACTTAACTGCACTTTTCATACTAACAAATAATTAATTTTTGTATTGATAATTTCATCTCATCTTTTATTTGTAAACATCAGCATTGCCAAATATGAAGTAGCTCTTTGGCTAATATAAATAACTTAAATACTTGAGTTTGTATTTGTATTTTTGCTTGAAATAAAATATTCATAAAATGAATGGTAATAGTTTTTTTTTTAATATTTATCTTTTTTGAGTTTAGCAGTGAACATCATATAAAATTATTTTTCGTTATTAACATTCAAAAGTATTGTTTTGTACGTATGAGTTCTCTATTATAACAATAAAGTGAATTGGAAATCATTGGTCTGTTCTGTGAAAATGTATTTTATGAGTTTATAATACAAATATATATAAATTGATATGAAATGTTACATAAGGATATAAATGAAACAATATTTCAAAAAATTATGAAAAGGAATGTTTTTTTATATTTACACGTGATTAAAGTTTCAAAATAAATTCAGTATTATGTAACAACAATGACAATGATTCGCTATTCAATTTTTTCAGAAATAGCATTATAAATTCATAAAATTTCTGTTTCGATTTCTCTATATTGGAGTTGTTTAGCAATTACTTTCATTTCTCATATTATCTGCAACTAACTTTTAAATATTTTTCTTAGCAATTACGTTTATTTTTAAATGATTTTTTTTTTCATTTCCATTAAAACTACTGATAATATTGCAAAAGTATCATGTGCTTAGGGACATACTGATAAGTTTTCTAGTTGATATTGTGTGTGTGCTGTATTCATTAGCTTAAGGTTCTTATTGCATAATTCACATCATGCTGCTGTCAGAGGGCTTTTTTAATTTTATAATTAACTTGATTATATATTATCTAGAAGAAAATGCAGATAATTCTCAAATCCCATGTCTGATTGAAGTATCTGTACAAAGTTGAAGTGTAATATATATATCTCATGCTTTTCATGTAAAACTTCTGCATGGAAGTATGCATTTAATACACACACACAAATGTATTATAATTCATAAATTATATATTTTGAATTGATTGGAAAAGATTAATTGTTTAAAGAGAAAATCTTAAAAGTTTAAAGATATTAATATTTAAGTGACTCTATATGCTATTATTTTTTAAAAAAGTTATGAAGTATTATAATTTACTATTGAATAAATTTTTATATTACTAATAAATAAGTTTTATTTTAAAATAATTATAATTTCTTCATTACATGAAAGTCCATTCTTGGAAAAAAGAAACACAGTTTTGTGTGATAAAATGTCATTGAGAATTTTAGTTTGAATGTATTGTTAGAGAGTATCAATTTTTCATGCTTTTAATTAAGTTGTCAGTTACTGAAATGGGAAGCGAAGACCAGGCACGGAATAAGCTGTTTTTCCGATTTCCTACAGACCTTGGATTAGGACTTAAAGTAGCAACTTGTCTGTCTAGGCCAGGGGTGGCCAAACTTTTGGGATCTACTCCACATTTAAAAAATCGAAGGCGGTCTACTAATGGCAGAGCTAAATTAACGTACATATTTATTTTCGGTAACGAGAAAAAATGGTAAATTATGTAATTTTTCTTAAAAAAAAAAACAATATTAATATTTACAAAATAAAAGTTTACTGACGAAAATAATCAAAATTTCATATATCAAAAATTGACCATCCTATTCACTTCGTTTAGTTGAAATTTGGCATTGTATATCTGCGACAAGTTTATTATATTGTGGCTGGTACGAGCTTATTGCAATGCATAAACACGAAATTAAATGTTCATCTGTTAAATGCGACCAATGTGTGTATTTTGTTCATGGTTGAAAAAGCAGATTCTCAAAGATACCTCGATTCAAAGTATGATTTCAAATACAAAATCAATTTGTAAATATTTGGAAACGTTTTCTCAGAAATTAATTTCCAAAAATTAGTATCGCTAAATATGCTCTGAATCTTTAGAAATATATCGCATCTTAATTTAATAATTTCTTCCTCGACCGTGATTGATGTGATTTCTATTTTTTCACAGATACTCCACCAATGTACATTTTCATTAAATGGGGAAATATCATAAAATTGAGTATTTCTTTCGACGTAATTAAGTCAGCGAATCTTCTTTCAAATTCTTCAAACAAAACAAGTAAGTATTAAGCGAAATCTTCGAAGTCTCAGTTTGGATTATGGATGCATTCTTCCTCCATGTTTTAGAAGTTTCTCAATTCATGTTTTTTTAATTGAGATGTATACCTTTCTATAGTTTTTTTGAATGTTTTAATCACGCTTATCATGTCCGTTTTAGGTTTTAAATCGTAAACCTTTAATCATAAATCTTTAAATCGTGAATCTTTGCACAGTTTGTTTTGGGTTTTAAAGCGTAGACTGTAGTAAATTTTTATTTTAAATAATTCATTGATTTCTATGCCATAAATTAAATTGTTAATATCCGAGGTCATAATCGGGTTGGTCGCATGGACTACCTAAAATGTCTTCGCGGTCTACCAGTCGACGTCTTGGCCACCCCTGGTCTAGGCAATCCCACAGATGCTCTATTGGATTCAGGTCTGGAGATCGAATTGGCCTTCAAATGCGCTCCAAACCAAGACTCTAGATGTTCTTCAACAACTACAGCTCGATGAAGTTTTGTGTTATCATCCATCAGAATGAAATCATTGTCAATTGCACCACTGGAATATGGGCGGACATATGAATCAAGGATCTCATCCCGAAATCTTACACCAGTCAAAATTCCTGCCTAGAACACATGCAAATCAGTGTACCCATCGTGTGAGATTCCTTCCTAACCATTGTTCAAGTACCGTAGTAACTGTGTCTTTTCACAGTGTTGGTTTGATGGTCTCTGATGCTTTTCTCCCTCCAGATCAGCACACACCCGGAATCTTTCGTGTGAACCTGGATTCTATTTAAAAAATACTGAAGCCCATGACTGTCTGGTCTAGAAAACGTGTTTTATTGCCCGAAATAAGAGGGTATGTCCTTAATTGTCGTCCTGTGAGGGAGACATATAACTGGTGGCATTGCATAGAGACCTGCATGGGGAGATATCTTCGCATCGTAAAAGCGGGTATTATCCTGAAGCTACAGAGGGGTTTGCATCAAGTTGTGGCACTGAAATGCTTATTCTCTTTTGGGGCTTAAGAGCTGTATAACGGTCTCCTGCGTAGTTGTAGTTCGTAGTCAGCTTGGACCCTCTTATTGTAGTCTTATTGTCTCTTATTGTCTTATGTTTTTTTATGTAGAAGCTTCAGTTTGATATTGATTCTAAAGACAGTGGATCACAATACGAGGTACATTAAGACGTAGCAGAATTAGTATTGGCAACTCCATGGGTTAGTACGAAAGCCTGATGTTTTCAAATTTTTCATTTACTCATATATATATATATATATATATATATATATATATATATATATATATATATATATATATATATATATATATATATATATATATATATATACCTGTAATTTTCTGTCACAGAAAAGTGGTAGCTAGAGTACATTGCACACATTTATATTTAAGTTTGTTTTTATCATTTATATTTAAGTTTGTTTTTATCATTTATATAAATTATAAATTTTATTGCTAGTGTAATTTTTATGGCAATCTTCGAAAAACATGTGTCTTAACTTTTGGAGGCCAGTGTATCTCATAACTCTATTTACTCGAACAATGGACTCTTAAAATAGTTTTTGAACTTATAGTTTAATTTTGTATACCTTATTCTTAATTATAAAACGTTAGTCTGTTATATTTGTACTTTCAAATAAAAATATTGAAAATAGCTTAACATGTTTTTATCTGAAATGTAGTTATAAATATATTATTGTTAAAATAATGAATTGTTCATTGTACTTTTGTTCGATTGTTTTTATTTAACAATAAATGTTTCTTCACTCCGTATCTGACAGTATAAGAGAAAAAAATTGTTTTACGATTATAATTAATAACATATGAAAATCTAAATTTTCTGTGTGGTATTTTTGTTATTTTAAAAATACATTTTTCCAGGTTTGCTTCATATTACTATTTTAAAATCAAAACTACATCTATCGTTTTGTTTGATTTTTACATTTTTTGTTAGCAATATTTTTAACTTCTATTTAAAAAATTTTATAGGCAGTTTTTGAAGCTACTTTTACTAGAAAAAGGTCAGTGAAATAACTGTTAATCAAAATTATTTTGAATACAGCCAGTATTTTTTATAAACAACGCGCTTGAAATGATTTGATTATGCAGCGTGGAAATATGTCCACATGGAACACATACATTCACACCTGTGTATATATTTGTTTCTCATAGTTGTGTATGATAAAAGATTGCTTAACATAGAGGAACCACATAAAAAGAAAAATATTTGAACACGTGAATTGGATACCTATCAGCTGATGCATATCATAAAGTATTTGGCTCACCCATTTTGTATTGCCTTACAGGAGGATTGGATTTCACAGATAGTGCGTCATATTCACAAATCAAGAGGGAGGGAATTCAGAAAACCCCAAACACACTCACTACTGCAGAAGTCATGCAGAATTTCAAAAAGTATTTACAAATATTGAATTTGATCATTTCGTTTGTTTTAAGCATGTTTGCAATCGGAAATATTTTGGGATTAATGGAGCCACGGATTGATTAAACAATGGTCATTTGTTATATACGAGGGCTATTTTAACCACAACCAACAATTAAAATAGATTCCGAAAAAATAAGAACATGCAGATGCGAACGAATCAATCAAAAGAACTAACCATTCATCAGTAGGCTTGACGTAATAATGGAGAAAATAGCTCGTGACACTGATTAGAGCACACTCTAGTTTAATATTTTATAATACAAGTTGATTTCCTTTAAGAACAGTTGGAAAAAAAGTTGAAATTTGCTTACAAATAAGGATAACATTGTATTTGAGAAAAGTTCTTAGCGATAAAATGCAATTTAGGTTCGTTTTTTAATTACATTTTTTTAACATAATTATATTGAAAGTCGTACGTAAAGAAATTATTTTTTATATTATTAATTAATATATTTTTTAAAATTTAATTGAAAAATTTCACAGTCGCCTTCTTGATATGAGAATTTATCAATCATGAAATCAGAAACAAAGGAAATAGAAATTAATTTAATAATTGATATACATATATATATATATATATATGATATTTTAAACATATTTATGTACATTTATTAATTTTGATAAGTATTCTTAAATGGATTTTAAACTCTAATTATCTAATTTAAGAAAGTCAATGCTACTTCTGTAGAATATGTAATCAGTCTGAATAAGTGTTTTACTAGATGATATTCAATTAATTTTTCATTAAAAACTCGTATTTCAAAACTTTTTCTATCCACAGACAAAATGAAATATGATTTGAGAATATTGGCTTTCATTTTGGAAATGTTTTTATACATCATGCGGTTTCTAAGGTTACGGAAATCGGGTTAATATGTACGGGTTAAATCACTTGGGAGTTACAGACAGTTTTATCACTTAGTTGGGGAATATAATATAAGAAAATGGAGAAGACAGTTCTTATTTTCAATAAACACAAAATATTTATAATAAACATATAAATTAGAATAAAATTAATGGGATGTCATTTTTTTGCGTTTTTATATACGTTTTTTAAATTTATGAAGAAGGATATGAATAAAAAGAAAGATAATATGAACAAGATAAACATTACGTAAGTAGGTAAAAACCATATATTTTCCTATTTTTTTAATGTTAAATTTCATTAAACAATCACAAAAGATACTTTTAGTTTACTTGAACAAAATCTGTAGTTTAACATGGATTAAACTGTAGAGTTGAAATCCAGAGTGCTGACCATTCAGCTACCAGTTCGCAAAGGATATTTTCAAATTCGTTACATTAAAAACTGAAATATTAATTATAATATATAAATACAATACTAATATTATAATTAACTCAAATAACAGCGAGAGAAGTCTCTTGTGATTTAATAAACAAAATTCTTATTTTATGTTAAATAAGATAAGTTCTTATGTGCATTCATATAACTGCATCTAATTTGAAGCAAAATTAACAAAATATATTCGAATTCAAGTTTCTACAGTAAATAATTATGAACTATATTTATATATATGTATATATATATAGTTTAATTGTACATTGAATTCCACGATACTTCCGTTTTAATTTATGAAATAGCTATCTAAAGTTTAAAAAGAAAATGTGAATGACGACTCTTCATCTTGTTTTGAAAGAGGGAAAAAATTATTAATATCGAGAAGATAAGTGAGATTTTAGTTGAATTCTTAACTGTTGGAAGCTTATTATCATATACTTTTTCCAATTAAATATATATCTGTACTAATTAAATAAGCTAATGTCCTTTCTGTTATTTGCTGTAAATGCAAGTGGGATTTTTTATTTATTCCATTTTCTAGTAATGAAATATAATTATGACATGATTCTAGTATTTATAATTGTTAAATCTAAATCCCTGATCATGATCAAATCAAGTCAAATATTTTAAAATAAAGAAAAATTTCTCTCATTTTCCAGCAAAATTCGAATAAAAACATAATGAGTCTTATTTTTTCATTATTCAAAAGCATAAAATACACTACTGGCCATTAAAATTGCTACACCAAGAAGGCGACATGCTATAGACGTGAAATTTATACGAAAGGAAGAAGGTGCTATGGTATGCAAATGATTAGCTTTTCAGTGCATTCAGACAAAGCAAGCGCCAGTAGCGACACCTACATTGTGTTTAAATGAGGAAATTGTTCAGCCGATTCCTCATACACAAATTGCATTTGAACGTTATTGCCTGGTGAAAAGTTGTTGTGATGCCTAGTGTAAGAAGGAGAAATGCGTACCAGCACGTTTCTGACTTTGATAAAGGTCGAATTGTAGCGTACAGGGATTGCGGTTTATCTTATCGCAGTATTGCTGCTCGCGTCGGTCGAGATCCAATGATTGTTAGCAGAATATGGAATCGATGGGTTCAGGACGATAATACGGAACGCCATGCGGGATCTCAACTGCCACTTATCACTAGCAGCCGAGAAGACAGGCACATGGCCGTAATGGATCGTGCAACCATGTCACGAGCCGTGAGTCAAGAAACGGGGTCGTTTGGAAGACAACAAGTGTCTGCACGAACAGTTCGACGAAGTTTGCAGCAGCATGGACTCTCAGCTCGGAGACCATTGCTGCGGCTTCCCTTGACGCTGCGTCATAGACAAGAGCACCTTCAATGGTGTGATCAACGACGAACCTGGGCACACGAATGGCGAGACGTCATCTTTTCAGATGAATCCAGGTTCTGTGTACAGCATCATGATGGTCGCATCCGTGTTTGGCGATATCGTGGTGAACGCACACTGGCAGCGTGCATTCGTCATAGTCATACTGGCCCATCACCTCGCGTGATGGTATGGGGTGCCGTTGGATACACGTTTCGGTCACCTCTTGTTCGCATTGACGGTGCTTTGAGCAGTGCACGTTACATTTCTGGTGTGTTACGATCCGTGGCTCTACCCTTTATTCGAGCCCTGCGAAACCCTACGTTTCAGCAGGATAATGCCCGACCGCATGTTGCCGGTATTGTACGGACCTTCCTTGATGAGGAACATGTTCGGCTGTTGCCCTGGCCAGCACGTTCTCCAGATCTTTCACCAATAGAAAACGTCTGGTCAATGGTTGCCGAGCGACTGGCTCGTCACCAAACGCCAGTCACTACAGTTGATGAACTGTAACATCGTGTTGAAGCTGCATGGGCATCTGTACCTATACATGCAATCCAATCTCTGTTTGACTCAATGCCCAGGCGTATAACTGCTGTTATTACTGCCAGAGGTGGTTGTTCTGGGTACTGATTTCTCAGGATCTATCCAGCCAAATTTTTGAAAATTTAATCACTTGTTAATTCTAGTATAATATTTTTGTCCAATAAATATCATTTTGTTATCTGCATTTCTTCCTGGTGTAGCAATTTTAATGGCCAGTATTGTAGTTTCCTATTTAAGCATGAAGTTATAAAACACATAGGATATTAAAAAGCATAAAGCTAAATAATGATATTTTATTAAAGTATGAAGCTAAAATAAATAAAACCCCAGAAGTGCCAATTTAACAAACATTTCTTATATAATTTATATGTTGTAATTACATCAAAGTGTTTTAATTTATATTGGAAGCAAAATATTTATAAAAAATAACTATAAGTTGATTCTGATGTGTTGTTAGATTTTTCCTGTAAATATAGCATGTATCTAGTAGAACCAAAATTTATTTCTTAAATGAAAAATCAAAACTCTTTGTGTAAGTATTTTTCATTTCATGGTCCTCCAAAAACCACGATAGGGACGCATCGATCTCATGACCGGAAGTCAAAAGGTTCTATTCCTGAACTGGAGGAAAATCATCGTGCTAAGAACCTGCATGTCATGTCACGCGAAAGAACCATATAAGTTAAAAGTTCTGCAGGGTGCTATCATTCCACTGGATTGTGATGGCATGAAAAATAAGGTGCCGTTTTGGCGTAGTTTCTCTCTTGAAATGTTTCAAAATTACAAGGTGTTCCGCTATACACTGTCTACCAATAAGAATTTGCACACCTGTGACAAAAAAGAAAAACTAACTTTATTCAAAATCAATAGCTGGTAGAGCCTCCACGAGAGGCAATTACAGCGTGAACCCTCCGAGGCATACTTTCGACAAGTCTTTGTATTACAGTTAGTGGTATTGTCTTCCACTCGGCTTGGAGTAGACATACAAGTTCCAACCCGGCGACCCAACTTGCCCCAGAGGCTCTTGATAAAGTTCAGGTCTGGGATCTGGGCAGGCCAGTCCATTCGATGAACTCCTTTGGATTTATACCAAGCCTTGGTTAACCTCGAAACATGATAACTGGCATTATCGTCCTGAAAGTAACAGGTGTCCGACCCGTAAAACTGGCACAACGTAGGAAGCACATTGTCATCCAAAATGGTGCAGTAGGCATCGGCGTTGAGCTTACCATGTATGGGGACCAAGTTCATACCAGGAGAAATATCCCCTGACCATAATTCCATCTCCGCCGACCTTGATTATCGGCACATTGCATTTTGGCAAGAGACGTTCTCCAGGCAGACGCCAGACCCTGCCATCCGAACGGTAAAGGGTGAACCTTGATTCGTCGTTTCCACTGATCTACTGTCCAATTTCGATGCTCTTTGCACCACATTAACCAAGGAGCGTGGTTGGCCTTTGTGATCAAAGGCTTATGGGCAGCATCAATACCATGAAAATCAAGCAGATGTGCTTCCTTACGGATGGTATTCATTGAAACAATACTCCCGGATGCCTTTGAAATTCCTCAAGGATGAGGGCCATCAGTTGGGTGCGGTTCTTCCAAATTTCTCTGGACAGCACTCGTCGATCTCTATCTCCCAGTTTCGTTGGTCTGCCGACTCAGGGCACATTCCGACAATCCCTGATCACATTCCACTTCTTAATCACATAGGCCACTGTCGATTTTGGGTATTTCAAATCGCTAAATATGTCCTTTAAGGATTGGCCACATTTGTGATACACGATAATTATACCTTTATCGAAATCAGAGAGCTCCGAACTGCGTGGCATCTTGCATACGACTTATGCTGTTTCCTACACGATATATACCAGCCTTGACGTACCGCTGATATAGTCATTTGCATAAGTATCCAAATACTTATTGGTAGATTATTAAATGGCTTAGTGATAGAACAGCGATCTTCAGACTCCCAGATTTGATCTTAGCCTTTGTTGAACATCAGGAGATGGATATTGCACTTCTGATTACATGTCTGTCAAGGCCTCATCTCTTACGACAAGTTAAATAAGGCCCATTATTCATGCAATATATTTTCTTCACAAGAATCAACTGTTTTAGATTGGCTTTATGATTCATAATTTTAATACCAACTCAATATCTTTTACTGAAAATATGTTTAATGGAATTCCTACTTTCGTAGTAAATAATATCAATCAAGCAGTTTGCATACACAGTCAATCATCGATATTTGAGAAGTGAATACTTATTTTTCGAAATTCACATTATTTATATGGCTTAAAACTTTATATGGCATTTTGGGATTAGATCTCGTATAATTTTTTGATACATTTTCAGCAATTAAGTTACGTCGCCAAGCTGACGTAATTTTCAAACCATAGTTTCTTTCTAATTGAATAAATTAAGTCAGATTAATAATAAAAAACATGAGTTAAATTACAAAATATTAGAATTTGAAAAAAAGGAAAATTCATTTGAATTACCTCACAATAATTCTTATGAATATGCGCAATTAAAACTAAATGTTCTAAACTATGTCGCAATGACGCGTAAGTTAGTATCGCCAAAATAGAATGTTTCTAAATATAACGCTTAATGTTCTCAATTTCAGACATAATAAAAAATCCAGGTTACAAGAAAAATGATAAAATCCAGTAAAAAATTTACGAATTTCAAAAATGAGCAAGAAGGATTATATAGCTTCCATATCGACATTTTTAATAAGTATCGCGATTCTAATAAGCAAATAAACTCTGTACGTGTAACAATTTCATATATTTAAAATTTCAAACAGGAGTTTCCTACTTTAGGACAATATTAATGTAATTTATTCAGTGCTTATCAAAATGTTTAAAAATACAGAACAAAAAAGCTATCAAGAGAATTCAAATTTCTTTCTGATTCCCTTAGAAATTATTTTTATAGTCCGGGTAATCTACATTTATAGCCTAGAATATCAACATTTTGAAATGAAAAATAAAACTTTAATTCGAAATTACCTAGTAACAAATTACACTGCTCAAAACAATTAAAAGATATTGTGGTTTTAGGTGGATCTTTTGAATGGGAAACCTTTTAACTGATTGATACAGGGTCGACAAACATAGTAGGTTATATGAGAATAAATTACACATGTTTGACCATATAGAACTACACCATGGAGCCGTTTTCGGACAGTCTGAGTTGAAACCGTGGTGTCAGTAGCCGAGCGAAGGTGTTGTTGGAAAGAGTAGCATTCATATTTCGGTGTCTTCGAGCCGTTAACACCAAATAATGATCTTCATTGGACGTTGTTGCCCGTCTACGACTTTGCCCTGGTCTTCGGCCTGCACTTCCAGTCTCCAAAAAACGGTTCCAGATCTTGGTAATCACACTTTGTCACACACAAATGGCTTGCGCTACTTCGGCTTGAGTTTGGCCTCCTTCTAGCCTACCAACAACTCTCTAAGCTTCTGAATCAGTTAAATGTTGACTTCGTTGAGACATCGTACTCATAGAAACAAAGCAGTCACTGAATGCCGATCATTCTTGTCTTCATCGTCTTTCATTCAGTTGAAAGTGAAATTTCATTCACCGCCGCTGAAGCGACGTTTTTGACGTCGAACTCAAAATTAGGATACTCCACAGTTTGAAGACCAAAAAAATTTGCATTTGTGATTCTCTCTTCCATTTTTGGCAAAATAAATTTCGCTTATATCTTTATTTTAAATAAAACTTACAATATCCCTTCATTGTTTTGATCAGTGTATATTCAGTATCCATGCTAATATTTATGTATTTTTCTCTCTATCATTTCTGCGAAGAAGAAGTGTCAGCATGTTACAATTCAATGACTACATTGCAAATCAACTTCATTGGTTCGAATCTTATATTTTTACTTTTAAAGCAAGTGAGTTTTAAATTTTTGATTATGTTTCTATTATCACGTTGATATAGAAATTACAATGGAAATTTTAATTCAAAATGCTTAGTGTTCTCAATCTCAGTAAAGTTTTTATCTATTTGATTCAATGAAGATACAAATTATTTGATTTGTTTTCCTCCATGTTTAGAAGAGTTATGTAAAAGAGGTGAAGGTTTTGGCGTCAATTCGTAAGATTTATCTATATATATTTTTGCAAAAAAATTGTAGATGGCTGCTGATTATATAATTATATATCATGCTCATGCAAAATTTTTAAATAAATCACGTAGAAAAAAAGTTGTTCGTTTGTTGATAGATTCAAGTCCTTAATAATTTAAATTGTAAATGAGCAAAAAGAAATAATTGTGTATTTCCATTGTAGAATTAATTAAATGTAATAAATGAATAAGCAAAAAAAAAAAAAAATAAATAAAAAAAAAAAAAAATAAATAAATAAATAAATAAATAAAATAAAAAAAAAAAATTCATTGAAGCAGGAAATAATGTTAAAATTTTTGGTGTTACATAATTTTCTCTTTTTATTATGATAGTGAGTCTTAACCTTATACTGAAACAATGTGACTCACTTGTTAACTGGATACTGAAAGCAGCATTTTCTAGTCATTTGATTTTAATCAAAAATATTTATTTTGACATAAGCATGTAGAGTTATCATTATCTACAATTATTTTCTTTAGAAAAGATCTTCAAAACTGTTATTGTTATCAACTAACCTGAATCAAAGAATAGAAAATAAATGCATTTTCAGTGATAAATCACTTAAATTTGTTAACATATTTCCCTTCCAGACAAGGTGAACGGAAATCAATTTTCACGCAGTAAAAAAAAAAAAAAAAAAAAAAAAAAAAAAAAAAAAAAAAAAAAAATTTAAAAAGTGACACTTATTTTATATAATTTCAACTATAAAAATATCTACAGTTCCATATATTTTCAACCAATCAGTTTTCCTCATAGGCTAGAAAGTAGTTTAAAAATGAAAATTTTTTAAAAAATTGAATCTTTAATGACATTTTAAATAGAAATAGGAGTAAATATAAGTAAATATTATGGAAAAGTAGAAATTTAGTAGTTGATCTGAAAAACTATAGAGTATAATCAAGAAGTATCATTCCTTCAATTCAGCTTCTACCGTTTTTGAATAAATTTGAAAGATGGAATTTAATAAAAAGTTAATAATTGAAGAAAAGAAAGAAGAGGGAGAGAATCAAATAGAAGAAGATAAAAATAAGGTCTCTGAAGAACAAGATACGTTTTCTAAAATGTACTTCAGAAGAAAAGAGGGAATGGAGGTATTTACCATCCATTTTTTTTATCTATGTTTATATTTGTTTGCTTATTTAGAATAAAAACAATGTAAATTTTAATTCTTAAGTAAATAATTATCATTATTTCTCTTAGTTGAAGAATTTTTAATTGTTTACATGATCTAATAAGGACAATGTGTTAAACAAAAGGAAACTTTAGACATTTTGTGATTTCCTTCTCTGCCCTTTTGAAAAGCAGGTACTATGTGCAATGAACTGTTCACTCTTAGTGAAAGAAATGAAACCATAAAATTTCCTACTTCATAGAATCTAATTTTGTTTTTGAACAAAGATAAATTCCCCATAATATTTTTATGATATCTCGATCCATTTACATCTTTGTGAGCATTAATGAAACTCCATTGATTTTTTAGAATGTTTCATTTAGATTCTAGTAATTTAATAAAATTATTGTCATATATTTAACATTCTAGTCTGAAACTTTGATGGCGGATTCCAATCCTGGTTAATCTGTGCTTTAGGTCCCCTACTTCGCCAATGATTAACGCTCGATTAATGAAGTGGAGATGGACCAACCAGGAAGCTAATGAAGTGATGTCATCACCCTTATGACCTCACTTCTGTGTTAAAAAAATATTATGTCATAAATCATATGGGAATAATTGGAATATTACTATAAAAAAATGTTTCGAAGCAAATCAGTTTGTACAGTCACAAAGACAGATAATCTCAAGCGTGTTCCTCACGAGAAAATATCTATAAGTGAAAAAATCAAGCGTAAGCATATAATGAACATATTGTTGTATTCTCAGATGAAACATAATTTTGTCAACAATACCAAAATCTCTTAGCCAACTTTGATTTGTGGTAAAAGATTATATAGCATTTTGAATGACACCCCATGATATTATGATTTGAAGGGAATTTTTCTTTCATCTGCCATTTTTATGAAATTAAACAATTATTATTAAATCTCTAGGATTTATTACTTTTTTTTCAAGTATGAGCAGGTACAGTAATATTTATAAAAGCCACAATATTACACTTGATGCACAATATTCAGATAATTTTATTCATTCTCTGAAATGCATAATTGATTTGGTAAGGCTATTTCGCTGATTTTCTATACACTGAATAAGTCTAGTTGACAGTTAGTAATTGCAACTTATATATAAATATAGCATTATAGCTGCACGATGGGTTATTGGTGATGGTTTGATATAAAACTTGTTAAAAACAGTGGGAGGCATGATGATGAAATAAATGCCCTACCAATAACCCATATTTGATGATGGCCAGACCACCACCCGTCATGTAGATCTAATACTACATTTATCCAAAATACGTAACTTGATTTTTCATAAATTGAATCTTTAGTTATGATTGAAAATAATATGTATTATATTTGCCATATCTAGAGTTTCTTTGAATTATTCAATGTCAAGATATGAAGCATCACAACCACTGTTGTGACAACTCAAAATAATGATTTTATATATTCTTAATTTTTAAGCTAATTGTAATTACATTTATGACTTTTTTATTTAAATTAATTATAATTAAGATACTGTTACTTATAATTAAATCTATAAGAGTGTATAATGTAAGACTTTAAAAATTTGCTTGAAAAATAAATTGACAAAACTTTCATTAAACATACCATTTATTTTTTTTTTTAAAAGAAAGCTATACCGTGAAATATATAACCTCTAATTTCTGCTTTACACTAAATTACGGTTTTCGAAAACTGAATTTTTAAAGAAAAGTTTTGAAAGTGTTTTTATAATATAAATAATGAAATGTATATTTTTGGTTAAGCTTTTCAGTTTCTGTCTTGTATTGAAAGGAGAAAAACTCTTCGCTATTAGTTGCAAACAGTATGTCATATTTTAAACTTAAAACTGCCACTTTAAGTGTTTTTATGTTATTGATAAGAGGCAATTATTTGAAAGCAACTATTTCACACACAAATACAGAAGATTTGACATGTATAATGAAGTATCGGGAAAACTATTGTATAAAAACTTAACCTGAGTGAACCATCTCAAATGTTGAGTTTTTATGAATATTATAAATATGTAAGGGATTTTCACACAAAATATAATTCATAATTTTTATTCACAAATAAAAATTTGTACGTTTTCTTTTTTCACAAAACCTTTTTTGCAATGTGTAAAAATTATTGAATGCAATAGTATTAAAAAAACGTGTCTTTAGATATTATCTTCTCTTATTCGAAAAAATGTTTTTCATCTTGATGTAGCATATTAGATGACTATTCGAGTAAATAACTGTCTAGCCATCTTAAATGTAAATTGTTCAATTTTTTTAAAAACATTAAAAATTATTGAAGGTATATTTATTATTTAAATGAAAAAGTTTAAAATGGTTTCTTTAATTTAGGTGATGCAGCAAAGCATTGATGATTTAGTTAAAGATTGTCAACATTGGAAACATCTGTTAGACGCTACTATAGACAGTAATAGAATTTTAAAAGAAGAAAAGCAGTCTATGCAGTTGGAATATGAAAAGCTTTTGGAAAAGATTAAATTTGATGACAATATTATCTGGAAATTGAAGGTTTTCTTCTTAAAATTTATCATATACTTTTCTGAAAAAACAATGCAGTAATAGTTATTTGTATGGCAGGTAGGTATTCAGTTGTTCAGTGACTTCATGCCGCTTCCCATTAAGATCAGCAAACTGAATTATCATTTGCCTAGGGTTGTATTTGGTAGGGTGATTACATTCTCCCTCACTGAGTTGCTGGAGCTCCGTGGGTTAGGGACGTGTCCACGTTAATCTGTGATGTCAAAAGTCATTCAGCTAGTGTGGTATGGAATTGGAGTGAAAGATGCCAGTTCGGGTATGACCTTGTCAAAAGAACGCGGTTCAAAATTAAGAGGTTCTTAGTGATGGGCGATTATTACAAACCCGTTAAACTTTAGGTATAGTCTGGAGTTCGCCTGCACCACTATATATATGCGTGAAAGGTAATTAATTTCAATAACGTATACGTATATTTGCGTTAATGCTTTGATCACTTTAAATTTTTATGAAGTAGATAATTGTTTTTTAATTTGTTTATATCTAGTTTTATGAAATCCTTAAATATAATGAAAAAATTAAATCTGTTAGAGTAACAAAAGTATATTTGATTGGTTAAAGAAAGACTAGCTGATTTCCTTTACTAACCAATGATTATATTTGATTGGTTAAGGAAAGATTTGTTAAGGAAAGACTAGCTGAATATTATACATGTAATAAACAATATTATCTTGGGATATTAGCAATATTTAGAATTAAAATCATTATGATAAAAATTTAGGTAAAATATACAACGGATGATCAAAATTCGTTAGCAATTTCTAGGATCTAATTTTGAATAAAATTGCTAAACAAATACGAATAAAATTTTGCAAACATGATCTTTGAGTACATGATTTTTTCTCTCAGAAGTTAAACATTTAACATTTCATTTAAGTTAAACATAAACATTTAACATTCAACATTTAACATAAACATTTAACAATTAACATTTCTTCTTCTTATGGAAAAAATAGAATTTTATTGCTTGTACTTTACAAAATTTCTATCTGGGGTAGTTATTTTGCATTGATATTTAACAGTAAAGAAGGAATTTTAATTGGTGACTCTTGCAACAAATTCATTCTTTTGGATTATATTATGTCACTTGCCTTATCTATGAACTTTAATTATTTATATATATAATTTGTTTAATTTAATATCTCTATACAGTACTGGAGGGACTTCCGAAGGTAAATCGTCTATTAAATGGTTTTGTAATACATACATGAGAAGTGATATTATTGTTCATAAAGACAGGAACCGTTTGAGACCAAACAAAAAAGTTGTCATAAACAAGTGAGAATTTTAAAATAATAAAAAATGAATGATAAAAGAGTAAAAAGCTATATTAATAAGGAACTAGAAATAATAAAAGTTGATAGAAGCAATAGTGCTCATATTCATAACTAGATCTGAGTATGTTGTAATCTATAGTATGGAAATTTTCATGTAATATTTTGTTTTTACTACTTCCGTATTCACATATTTGATATTCACAAAGTAAATATTCCATTTTCACAAAGTGCATTGAGAAGTATCTGTTGAAAAAAATCTTTTCCAATAGTTATTTTTAAGATAATTATGAATAATACAATAGACGCTCGTTTTTACAAACCTGTAATTTAGGAACATTCATAACTTTATAGAATTAGTGGCTGGTCCTTAACATGATCCTATAAGTGCAATGATAGTTTCAATTGCCATTTACGAGAAAAAAATTTGGAAAATATTTTTTTTGAACTTATTTTCATATAAATTTTGTGTGTTTCCTCTTATATTTTATCATTTAATCCCTTTTTTTAATTGGTTTTTATATGATACTTTATAGAAACTTGGATCAAAGTTTTTATTGAATAATTGTATGTAAATCTTTAGAAATGTGGTTAACTAACTGCACTTCTGATGTTAAGATACTTTGCAAACAATGATTATATCTTGGAGTTTTTTTATGAAGTTGATATTTTAGCCACAATGGACTTGTTAATTTATGTCAAGAATATTGTTGTAAAAAAATATCTAAATCATTTTGACACGCTATTGTATAGCTAAAGAAAGCTAATAAAATTACCAGACAACATGAGTGATTGTTTGTTTGTCGCTCAACAGTCATTTTTTGCACAAGAGGGTTAATTAGACCGACACCTACCAACCATTTGAGTGAAAATAAATTACTTAGTTATGAATGTCGACAAAAAATTCATCGTTATTGATAATTAGTTTTTGGATTCTTTAAATGTGGCCTCAGATGTAATATGCTTGTAAGAAGTATCAGATGATTAAATAATGGATGGGACTGAAGAGCTTTTTGATATAGATTGGAAGGCGAAAATAACGTAGAACAGCAACCACCTACAAAATATGAAGTTGAGTAGATAACAATATTGTAATACGTTTTTGAAAAAAAAATCAGTAAAATTTTTTCCTACCTAAAAAATAATAAAAAATGTGTTTTTTAATATGTAATTTTTAAACAGAAAAGAAGTAAAATGTTTACTACGCTTGATTTCTTACCAATAAAATGAAAATAAATATTTTTAAATATGAGCCTTATTTTGCACGTGATTTTTATATTGTGTGAATAATAAATAATTTTATTTAATAGTACTTTATCTATAATGGAGTATTTAAGAAAAAAAAATAGTTTCAAGCCCTAATACTTATTTTTCTATTTTATGAACTTTCGATTTTAAGAACTTTTATCAGTTCTTATGAATTCATATAAACAAGTATCTACTGTACATGATTTTATCAGATTATGATGATATATATTGTATGTGAAACACACTATGCAAAACATAATTGCCAGATTTGGTCAGAAAAGAACCCCCATATTCTCCAAGAATTCCATTGTATGAACACGACATGGAGTGAACTTATATTACCATTCGTTATTGATTTTAATGGTTCAGAATAAATTTCAACTTTAAAACTTGAATTATGCTTTGTTAGTGTCCTTTGGTATGCACATATGCTCCAAATGTAACCTCATTCTTTCAGTAGAGGAATTCTCTTGAAAGCATATGTTAAAAAAATGCGAGCTCTTTCTCACATCGTTTTACCCATTCAAAAAGATACAATGACGAATTTTTTCCACTGATATTAGATTATTTTCCATGACTGATCATTTTTCGGATTTAATTTTCTGTTACTTTTATTTAAGGAACTGCGTTTATCAAAACGGTATTTTAACAACATTTTACTCACAAGAAGTAATTTAACTTGAAGCACCAATTTAAAGTAAATTCTCAATCACTACCAACAAAATACATTTTAGAGGAGAATTGAATTCAAAGATTTATAACCAAAGTATATTCTATTCAGATTACCAATCCTATTAAAAGGTTATAAGAATGAATCCTCAACTTTGTCACGTGAATGTTGTATTTAAAAATTTTCTTACTTATAATTTAATTATATATATAAATTACCCATTTATTCATTTTCAACTATTAAGTACAATTTAGATACAGCTCAGTTTATACAGAATGATCAAATTAAAAGGTGCCCGTATTTCTGTTGAATGAATAGACATGACTATCCAAAATAAAACAGACATAACCCAGTATTTTCCACCAAACAATTTGAAGGATTTTTAAATAATTGAAATCACTGTGATTTAATATAAAAAATTATGCAAGAAAAATTATTTTTATTGAATTCATGCTATTGTCCAATTCAAATTTACTGGCGAAATTTATTAATAATATGTTAATTAAAGTGCAAATGACATTCTTTTAAAAAGTAAGGATTTTTACAGTTTGAAACGATATTTTCATATCTTAATTAGCTTTTTAACACTGAAATAAAAATTACATACTTCTGTTTAGCAATCAATTTCATGCAAATGAATTTTTGAAATATGAACTTATTTTAGGATTCTGAACGCAAGCTAAAGCAAGAAAAAGAAGAAGGTTCAAAGCTCAGTGAAAATATTGATACAGTACATTCCGTAAAAAAAGAACTTTTGCTTGACAAACGAATCTTAAAAAAAGAAAAAGACAAACTACTACGAAAATTAGATATCAATAACAAGAAAATAAAAAGGATTAATGTGAGATTCATTTTTTTGTCTTAGACTGCATTTTTCTATAATAGTTATTTTTATTAGGAATTAGTTTTATATTATAGAATACACACACATATACATTTATATCCTTGTGACAAATACAAATCAAGGAATTTTGGTGACTAAATAACTTCTCCTCCTCACCCTATCTATTGTTAGTGATAGACATCATCTAGGTGATTCCTGATATTCTTTTTTTATATTTTTTTTATCTTTCTGGAATCTTATTTGTGTCTGAACAGTTCGAAAGATATAGACAAAAAGTTCAGTTGTGACGTCTTGTTAGGAAATAATATAAGCTAGCTAGTTAAAAAACTTAGTAGAATGTACAATGTTATTAAGATTATTATTCTTTATGGTACCGAGTTTTTTTTTTTTTTTCAAAAATTAATGGAAAGCTCTTCTTAGTAGCAATGTGTTCTTGTTCCATGCTGGTTATCATGAGTCTGAACATGTGAATTATGGATTTCAGCATATCTAACAAAAAAAAAAATAAATAAAAGATAAGCTCATCATTGGATAAAAGGTTCACCGAGAAATTGTGATTAACTGAAGCCTACTGTAAGTAGCACTGGACAAATTTGAGAAGCTGAGGATTACCTTCAGAGAAAATTTTTTACACTTTTTGCGACAGATAGGGATGCATTCGGTCTTTATTCCTTTTCCTTTAATAAACATTTATATGACTCAGAGCGGTTTTGATCTCATCAAATAGCTACTTCTTACTGTGCGAAATACTGCTTCTGTTAATACTGCTTCTTTTACTAATGGGAAATACTGCGAAACTTTGCGAAATACTGCTTCTTTTACTGTTGAAACTGTAATATCATCTAGTTCTCATATCATGTTTTGAAACACAAAATGAAAATGCGATGAAACTCAAGTTCAATCAAGGAAAGCAAGTTTAATCATAGATTGCAAGTTTAATCATAGATTGAGCTCGGGACCATCCACTCCGAACAATATTGTTCTACCACTAAGCAAGTGTAATCCTTCTTCTGAATATTTTTACAACATTTGATTGATATCCTTAAAGATAAAAGCCATTCTGTGGTTCTTTAACAACCCATTATTCATTTGCATTTTGAATAGATTTTTCATTGACGGAAGGCCATATTTATACATCTTGAGAAGGAAAATTTGGAGGTATATATTCAATCGACGTGCATGCAAAAAGCAAAAGCTTAACATTAATTTCTTCTACCTTCCATAGCTAACAATGGCCAGGATTGAATCTGGTACCACGTTTACTCTGAATCTGGTACCACTCATAACTATTAGCGATAGTGAGCATTTTTTTTTATTTTCCTGATTGTTTCGTCAGTCAGCTTCATTGAGAACTTTTAAAAAATATTCTATTATGCAATTTCTGTTGGCCATTAATAATTTTGTTGATCTGAAAAATATCTCATTTTCCCAAATATTTTTACCTAAAATTTTCTTATTTTATTTACATTAATTGCCATATTTTACTTTTTGTTAAAGTTGTTTCTTTGGAACTGAATATCCCCTTATGTCTAATTAAATATATTTCATTGTAAATCTACCAACAAATATTGAATCTTGAAATAGATAATACCTTATGTTTCATCCCGAACTTTAATTGACAATTTTATATTTCTGTGACTTAAATTTCTCTCTTATTTTAATTATTCGAATTCCTATATGGCAACTAATAATGGAATTCACAGTTGAAAGATTGTAGCTTGCTCCAATGATTTTCTATAATACTAAATATACTGGTTTGGTGTAGTTATCAAAATACTCTTTTTAAGTAATAGCCATGAGGAAATATGAAATTACGAAATACTATATTTTAAAACAAGTTAATTAGAATATGAAGTATGAAATAAATGTATTTTAAAAGGGCAAAATTCTTGGATATTTACTTCAAAATTAACTTGAATAATTTTAGCAATGATTATTATTAAGCACTGAATATGAAATAAAATTTTTGTAAAATAATTTTCAACAATTAGGAAATATTTATCAGATATTCTTTTGTTCAGACTTATTTCCTGAATATAAAATAGAAAAGGAGTTACATTTTATTCATTAAAAAATGTATAATTATAATTTTATTTTTGTGCGTTTACAAAAAATTATAAAATAATTTTTTAAAAATAGTGCAAAAAAATTTTTTTTATGACCTAGTAATAAAAAGCCTTTTAAAAATGGTCTTATTTCTTACTTTTATAATAGTCTTAATTTCCATAGGAAGATCATAAAACAATCCTGGATCACATAAAAGGATATAACAAAATGAAAGAAGAAAATCTAAGCAGATACAACGAAGAACAGAGAACATTGGAAGATGTATGTAAACGGATAAACAATTTTCTTTTTACGACAAATGATACTTTTGTTAATATGGAAATTATTGCTGAAAGAATGAACGAATTTACAGCTGATGGACTAAAGGTAAAATTGCTGCTACCCTTTTTTTAACAAAACTATGAGAAAAAGACTATGCTAGCTAAACACTACAAGTTATGAGAAACATGGAATTTAGGCGAAAAGATTGTTATACAATTAAATATATATTATTAATATATATTCATATAAGTATATATTCATATAAGTATATATTCAAAATTATCATTCCTTCTGTCATGTTTTGTAAAAGTAATGAAGTACAGTAGTTAAATTATTTTAAGGTAGTTAGAGACAAAAATATTTTTGCAAAAAGCTCTGTGTTTAGTTAATCAGTTCTCTTACACAGTCTTAACCGATACAAAGATCTTTCTTTTCCTCATCTTGTCTTGCAACTATCCCTTTATACATTATCAAACAAATTGCCTTTACCTTTATAAATGCAACTTTATTTCTTTTATTTTAGCGAGATATATACTTTTCTTTCTCATTTCTACAAATAAGAGAAAAAAACAGGCCACATTTTGTTCTTTTAAGTCTTCATTACCAGAAACAGTTATGTTGGTAGGATGTAGTCACATGAAATCATATATTTTTTAACAATTACTTTTGTTAAATGTATGCTTATATTTAAAAAGTGCATTTGATTTTCAATGATGCAAATTAGTTAATTTTTTTATCAGTATTAAATACAAAAAAATATATAATAATAATAATAATAATAAATAAATAAAATTGGTGTTTTTGTGGGTATCTAAAAATTATTTCATGAAACAAATTAAAATGAAAAACGAATCATGGAATATTTTTGACTTTAATAAGCTCCTTTGAATATAATTATATCAATTAATACAAAGGGTTATATCTTTTTATTAAATAACGTAGATTTTTAAACTTAACCCTTTCTGATTGTTGTCTGATTAAATTCACAGATAACATATACTTTAAAGTAATTATAATTTTATAGAATTTTTCTCAATACCAATGGAAGAAAATTGCAATCACGATTTATTTTAAGAGCCCTAATCACCTTTAGTGACCACGACGGATCTTAGGTTGTGTCTAGCTATCCTTTTGGCCACTAAAGGTGATTGGGGTGACCACAAAAGGCGATCTTAATACAGAGAAATGTTAATCTTAAAAAAAAGGATTTGATTTAAACTCGCATGTTTTATAATGTGCAGTTTTTATTTCTGTTATTTTTTGATTATATTTCACATTTATCATATATATATATATATATATAT
>JAPDSC010035677.1:116596-143928 GCA_026290005.1 Latrodectus geometricus
CACACACACACACACACACACACACACACACACACACACACACACACTTAAAAAATTTCCTTATTTTGTTTATCCGCCGAATTTTTCTATGGTATTGAATTGGGAACGACGGCTGCAAGAAATATACCAGAATGTCAGTCTGTGTGTGTGACTTTTGTTAAGTTATCCTTCAGTTTGATTAATGTACTTGTAATTAATTTAACTTATATGAAGCTGTTTATTCCGTGACGTAATTAATTTAACAGATGTAAATTTGAACTTCAAATTTTTTCATCCTTTAAACTGTCCACTAAAGGTTACCATCGGAAAAAAAAAAGAAAAAATTATTTACGTATCTCATTTTTCCCTACAATTTCTCAATGTAATAGTTTGTTAAAATAACTATGTGCACTGTTTTTATTTTCGATTTTTGGAACGGTATTGTTTTTGCCCACTTCGTCAAAAGTGTTTTTGCTTTTACCTGTATATAATTGGTAGGAAATACATGGGAATATTTATTGAAAGAATCCCGACTTCAATAAACTAAACACTTACATTGCTCGTGTTACGATAGCACATCAGAGAACTAAATCCTACAGAGCCCATATCTTTTATTTGACGGAAGCCTTCTGGGGTGTCACATGGTCCCGGTTAAGTGGTCAGCCTAACGCGAAATCCCTAGTGTTTAGTTCCTAGGCATGCTTAATACTCAGTTTTATCGACCCACTGAAGGGATGAAAGGCTGAGAATACCCAAAGATGGAGCTTCGGACCTGTGCGTTGAGAGCGCGAAACGCTATCATTATGCCACCGGGCTTCTGAATTTAATAACTATAAAGAGTGCTTTAAGCAGTCTACACCTCATTCGACTCGCTTTTAGCAAATATAAACGCAATACTTCATTTTCATCAACAAAATATCATTCTATCAACTTAACTATGAGTTGAGGAAATGATCAATGCAAAATATCAACTCAATCATCAGAAATTTCTAAACTGTATATATTCAATTAGAAATTATCATCAAATAGTTTCAGTATGATCATATATCTAGCAAATTATGACGCTGATAGAATGAATTTTGAGATCATTTTTGGGAATGAGGCAATAATAGATTAATGTTTCTTTTTTATTTTATTATTTACTATTCACATGCTTCGTATGAAAAGCTTTATTGCATGCTTTTCATATGTATCCGCAATTTTAAGCCAAAAAAATTTCTTTTGAAATTTTTTTCAGTGTTTAAATTTTTTGAGTTCCTTTTGCAAAAAATAATAATACTAAATTAAATAAAAAAGAAATGTTTACCCTTCTCAATATTTAAAACAGTTAGATATTATTATTTAAAAAATTAATTTCATTAATTGAAAAAAAAACAAGATTATTTACTTCATTGAAATAATTCCTATAATGGTTGATTAATGTATTGGTTTGGTGTAATGGATACTGGTTTAGTGTTATAGATATAATGAGCAATTGGTTACATAACAATAAAAAAAAGCTGGGTTGCATATATGCAACCACGACCTATATGCATGTATATTATATGCACATATATCTATAGTTGTTATGGAAATATATGTAACAAGCATTGTGAGATTGAATGTATAAGTAATGTATAGAATGCTGGACATCAAATTTTAAAATTTTAAGCGATTAGTATTTTCTAAACACTGAGCATAATGCAATGTGCTTGACCATTAATAAATATGTTAAATTAATTATTTGAAAGTGTAGAAGTTTGAAATGAAAATTCCATAGAATGCTTGAAATTTGGATATACCATGCGTTTTGATGTTTATTAGCAAGATTACATTATTTTAAATTTGATCATTTCTCATATTATATATATTGGGGTACATAAAAAAATGAAATATGCTGTTAGATTCTATCAAGGAATTACTATTATTTCTATTAGGCGTGACAGAAATAATGACGTTTTACTCCCAAAATTTATTTTTTATAACAATATGAATATTTAGAATACATTTAGAAGTGCATTTTATACTAAAAAACTGAATTATTTTATTAAAAACTAGATATTTTTTGAGATGTTGCAGCATTTTATAATTTTCAAAGGCGTGTCATTTCCATCATACGGTGATACAAAACTTATGGGATTCTTTTAAAATTTATTTTTCACAATAAAATAAAATCTGGAATAGTTTTAGGCGTGCATTTTATAACAAATGGACTTAACTATTTTATTATAAATGGTTATTTCTGAAGATATGGCTAAATGATGAAATTTTATTAATTACACAATTATCTAAGCGTTTTATCAAATTAGGTATTAAAAATGGGGTTTTTGCTCAGAACTTATTTTTATAATAAAATGAATACTTGGAATACATTTAAAAGTGTATATTATACTAAACAAACCAACAGATTAAAATACGAACCAGATATATTTTTAGAGTTACGGCCACATTTTATAATTCAAAAGCGAAAATTCAGTCACATGTAGCATAATATATAAATTTTTTTTCTTATTCCTAAAATTATCATACATAAAATAACTTCAGGAGAGTACTCTATACAAAATGGACCAATCATTTTAATATAAAATGGATATTTCTGAAGATATAGCCAAATGATAAAATTTAATAATCACACAAATCTAAAACTTCCTAGTCACAATAGGCGTAATAGAAATAATGCCAATTTTCACCAAAAATTTATTTGATTTGGATTACCTTTAGAATTGCATTTCATACTAAATAAACCCTATTATTTAAATACAAATATAAAAAAAATATTTATTGAGATATAGCCATATTTTTATAATTTTCAAAGGCATGCAAATTCAGTCACATATAAAGAAAGTGTGGGATATGTATTTTTTGTAATTAAATGAATACCTGGAATAGCTGTAGGGATGCATTGTTCTTAATATCACATAACTATTCTTAAAATACATGAGTCATTTTTTGAAGATATAGTCAAATATCAAAATTAAGTAATCCCGCAAATAGCTAAATCTCTAGTCACACAAAGCGTATTAGAAATAATGGTTGCTTCTCACCAAAAATTAATTTTACTTGAAATAAATTTAGAATTGCATTTTATTCTAAATAAAACCAATGATTTAAATACAACTGAATTTTATTGAGATATGGTCATATTTTTATAATTCTCAAAGGCACGTAAATTCAGTCATATGTAGCATAAGGCGATATAGAAAATATGATATTTTCTCCTAAAATTCATTTTTATAATAAACACTGAATACATAGAATAGCTTTAAAGGTTCATTGTTTACTAAACCATCATAATCAATGTTTACTCTAACCATTTTAATATTGAAGGTTATTTCTTAAAATAACCAAAGGTGAAATTTATTTATCATAAAAATATCAAAGTCCTTGTCACATAAGGCGATAGAACTAATGGCGTTTTTGTTCAAAAATTTACTTTTTAATGAAATGAAATAAATTTGTAAGTGCATTTTATATACTAAACAAAACTATTTAAATAAAAAAGGGTGTTTTTTGAATTATTGTTTCCTTTTATAATTTTCAAATGCACACCACTTCAGTCTCATTTAGTATCATGTATGGAATTTTATTCTTAAAATTCCTTTTTCATAAAAATTAATACCCAGAATAGCTTAAATAATGTATTTATGCTAAATGCATTTAATCATTCCAATATTACTGGTTATTCCTAAAGATATAGCCAAATGTTGAAACTTATTAAACACGCAAGTCCCTTGTCATATAAGGCATTATAAAAATAATGGCGTTTTTGTCAAAAAATTTATTTTTTGATAATAAAATAAATACTTGGAATATATTTAAAAGTGTATATTTCATCTGAAGCGTGCATTTCAATATAGACGGTTATTTCAGAAATATTGCCAAAGTTTTAATTTATTAATCACGCAAATATCCAAGTTCTTTGTTACATAAGGCATAATTACAAAATAATAAATTTTTTGCCCAATAATTTATTTTTATAACAAAATTAATCATTGAAATACATTTATAAGTGCATTTTATACTAAACAAACCTAGACAACTGAGTTTTATTGAGATATGGCCATATTTTTATAATTTTCAAAGGCACGTAATTTAGTCACATATATCCTGCGGCGATATAGAAAATATGGGATTTTTCTCCCAAGATTCATTTTGATAATAAAAATTGAATGCATGGAATAGCTTTAGGGATGCATTTAATAATGCATATAACCATTATAATATACATTGTTTATTTATTAAGGTATACTCAAATGTTGAAGTTTAATAAATGCGCATAGTCACATAAGCTCTAACTGAAAAAAAGACATTTTTGTCGAAAAATTAATTTTTATAATAATATGAATACTTAGAGTACATTTAGAAGAGCATTTAATACTAAACAAAAACTCAATGGTTTGAATACAAGGGAATATTTTTTGAGTTTTGTCTACGTTTTATAATTTTAAAATGCTCTTGAATTCATTCAAGTCACAGTTAGCATAATGCATGTATTTCTCTTAAAATTTATTTTTCATAATAAAACGACCAATAAGAGGAGAAGCACGGTTTATTGCTACATCGCTGCGTTTCAGTATTGAAAAATTTAATGAACGGTCAATTATGCAATAAACAACGTTTTTATAAATACAGTTTTTCTTAGAGAAATATATTTCACTTTTTGTCACTTTTGGTTACTTTTGCTGAATGATATTCCATGAATCTCGATATTTTACTTCGTTATCGTAAAAAGACAATATATTGCAAGATAAAATGAAAAATTTTCATATTGTAAAAAGCTATTTTCTATTTTATTTCCTTTTGTTTTCGTCTCAGGAAAGCCATATACTTTGTTTTGCAAGTTTTCTTCTTTCATACATATTTTTTCAAAATAAAAGCTTTTCCTTAATGATTCGGTTCCTATTTTTTCTCAAGCAGCTTTTGTTATTTAATACTCAGATATTATGGGCAATGTTTAAATAAAATCTTATGAATGGAATGGAAATTTCCTCTCTTGTTCTGAAATTACAGGCATTCCATTTATAGTCTTGACATACAATATGATAAGCGATTTTCATATATTTCGGGTAAGATATATAAACATGTAATTTGATTTATACATGAAAAAAATTGAAAGTACAAAAATAAATGTGAAATATATTAAAATTTTATAACTCAATTATTTCATATCCTCTAATGTAAAAACTGTTTTAAACATTAAAAAGTTCAAATTCAATAAATCAGCATAGTGCAATGAATCACCCGACACTGATTAGTAAATTTTATAGAAAAGCTACTAGCAAACACCGCAATACAAAAAAAAATTCCTAAGATGTTTCTGAGACATTTCATGAAATTGACATTCTTATTAATCATACTGTAATTTAATGATCGTAGCATAAGCTTTCAATTTTCAATTTAATCAATGATTTGTGTTGTTTCGATTCTTCAATATATTAAAGATTTCCCATAAATGAAAATGTATGGATTTCAGCGTTTAACAGTTTAATAATAAAAACGAATTTTGGAATCTATTATTTATCTTTATTTATTCTCTTTGTTTTTTCACAGTTCTGGGATTCTTTTCATGACTTTACTTTAAGAAAAAATCATATAAGAATGTTCAATATACATTCAGCTAATTATATAATATTATCTATTAAAAATGGTAAACAAAGAGTTTGAAAAATATGAAATTACTTTAGAAAATTAAAATTCAATTCAATATTGTATTCATGAGCATTAATGTGACGGTAATCAAATCTACTATAATAAAAAAAAATTATTTCAGTATTAAAAATTTTTCAATTTTAAACAAGAATGTAAAAATATATCTTACCTCTTTGTATGAAAAATCCAAGAAATATCTGAAACTGAATATTATATGAAACCTGGCATATTTAAAAGCTAATGAAACTTTCATTTGTTCAAATATTCGTTTCTGTAGAAAGTTTGAAAAACCTTTTTTAGCATCATAACACTGTATTTATAGATAAGTTTTTTTAAGTTCATTTGCATTATTATATTGGAAATATTATAATACTTTTCTAGTTGTTAGGTTTTTTTTTTGATTGACTTTTAGCTCAATAGTTATGCTAATTCTTTACGAGAGTTCTGCCATCTAAAATTATTTTCAGTGTGACAAATTAAGTTTCAGTGCTGAAAACCTAGTATGAGAATGAATTTGCAGTTCAAAAACTGAGAGCAAATATGGATACAATATTTTCTGATGTTTGTTAGTATTGAAACCTTCTACAAAACTTGTTGTCGTCTTAAATATAAATATAAACTTCTCAACCATTTTTCTTTAACTTTTTAAAATTTGCAATATTATTGCTTTCATTTGCTTGAATCAACAAACAATTGGAATAAAATTAATTGAAATAAATAAAAAGTTGCATTTGTTAATTATTTCAATTTTTATTCCTCATTCAACTAGAATTAAGAGAAAAATAGACCCCTATTAAATTCTCAAGAAAGAGAATTTGTTGATTTACCAATGAATTTTCCTTTGTTTTATTATAATGTGTAAATGCGTTTTAAAAAGTTAGATTTGAGGTATTAAATCAAGAAAAATAAATATATTAAATTTAATAAGTATATTCAATATATTAAACTTAATTTATTTTAATAGTATTTTTGATATACATATAATAAAAATGTGCAACAATGGTATAATATAGTGAGATATCTCTTTATAACCCGTGACCAGATGTTTTCAGTTGATGAGAGGCATGTAGATGTGCAATTTAATGCCCTCTGAATGGAAAAAGATGGTATCAGTGCAATATGTGATCTCACATTATCTCTTTAAGAGACAGTGTTTCGCATTCTACAAAGATGGAGAACACACAAACACTCTCCTTAAGTTATCTGGAATGCACGAATCATTCTTCAAGTTACCCTCCATTCTAACTAGTGATGTGCAAATCATATACCTATTGGCTAATCATACCATCACAACAAATGCATGTTTCTATGACAATATCGAATATCATCAGCTGATGAGCATTCTTCTCGAAGCCACCAGACAAATATAAGACTATTTGAATGCAACGTGCAGAACTGGGAATCGTCTGAGCAGAAGATAATCTGCCATTCTAGAATCCAGTTTTGCCGTAGGGATTATCAGAGTCAGAGTTGGTCTCTATCCTGCATTGTTAAGGAATGCAGATCATTATGTTGACAGTCTGTGCTGTTCCTAACATTGCCTCACTGGACGTGCTGTAAAAAAGATCCCGATTAATGGTCAGTATTGCAGCAGTTTGATTTCACAAAATCCTCACTATGTTTATCCTCTCTGGCGTTTGTCGTGTGACGGCGTTGAGATCCTGCATGCTGCTTTGTATACCACTCCTGAATCATGATAAGTATTAATTTGGCGCTGTTTGGATTTCGACGAGTGGTAGAAGCAATAAAGTAGAATAATTATCCACACTCTTGATAGGCAACGATATGGCCTCTATCGAATCACTACGTTTGTTAATAAGCATTTTTTTATTTCTTCATAGTCATTACATAACCTATATTTTAAGAAAGCTCCAATGTTGCGAAATGATTTCACACAAAAAAAAAACAACTATTTATTCTTTTATGCAGTGCTTAAGACGTCATTTGTCTCTCCTGCTTTTTCCAAATAAATTGAATTTCAATCATTAGCATTTTCCAACCTCTTTTCATGTGAGTTTAATGGTTCGTAAAATCATAACCTCATGGCTTCCAATTTTAAGTGCCAGCAATGTATATATTAAGGAACTTTGATTTTGAAGCGTTAATAAAATGTATAACATAATTTAATTTATTTCTTTTAATTAATCTTATATTAAGTAAAAGAAATGATTTAGCTTTTAAAGAAAGTTGTTTTTTATTGCTGCTTAAACAAAAAAAGAATATAATACTTTTTATATATAATACCTTAATTAGCAACATTGATAATTTGAGTTGTATCTTTAATTGACAGTATTTAATAACTAATATGTGTATTGTTTTAGAATTCTCAACAAAGTTCAAGAAAACGAAGACCTGAAAAAGTTGCTGTTTCTCTGCTTTTCCTTTCAGTCTCAATATTTCAAGTTAAATGAGAAATTTGAAAAAAAAGTTGAAGAAACTTTCATTTCCTCCTTTCATGAACTTGAAAAATCAAATAATAATAATCTCTGATGATATTATAACATCATAGATATATATATAATTTTTGAAAGAATTTAAAACGCATTCTCAAAAATGCATGCTAGGAAATTTTAGGTATAATTATGTTTTACTTATAAAAATAAAGTAATTGATTTGTTTTTGTCTTGAATTTAATTTTTTTGTCTAATTAATGTTTACCTCCAAGTAGTTAGTATATTTCACCATCTTGATTGCAAAATTTCTAGTCTTCATAGCACAGGAATAATTAATTCCATAATATTGATATAATAGTAAACGTTAGGTATTCGTTGGATGCAATTCTAAAGTTGGAGTTATGACTATTTGGCGGAGAATTTGAATTATTTCAATTTAATTTATCATTCTATAGTAATTTTTTGTTCATGATTAAATAAAAATCTAGAGTTCAAAATAAACTTCGAACTACTACAAGCATTTATACCCGAGGAGGGTATACTGTAGACATGTTTTCAGCAATTATTTCTCATTGTGTTATCTAACTTCATAAAGACTTGTGAGTTCAAAGATTAACATTTTATTTATTTATTTAAAATTATTAAAACTGACAAGAAAGCATTTTTATTTAAGAAATTAAATTTAATGAACAAGAAAATATTTTTAGATTTGTTTGTATCTAGAACATTTAAGTAAATTTAAAGAAAATTGAGAAACATTAGCATATAAATCAATCTAATTATTTCCAATAGCGACAGACGAGAAAAAAATTATTGAATAAAAAAAATGCTGAATTATGGAATCAGGTTTTCTCTGCACCGAATTACATTCATTTTGAAATTGACTATTTCCTCAATATACAATATTATAATTTAAATTACAAAACTTAATCATCCTTAAATAGCTTGACTTTATAAAATATTTTGTTAATTATGGATCACAAATTTAGTTTGCAACTATCTAAAAACCGAATTATAGATTCCGGTTAAGAAAATATTTTGTGTGAAGAGCATGACCGAGAAGGCCTTAAAAGTAAGCCAGAAAATCATATTTTACAGAATATACGACAACAGTACATAAACTCATTTGACAAGAACATCATAAGTGAGAATGTTACTGTATCTGTCTTTGGAGCATAATTCTTGTGGTGAATCAAAAGATATTCTGAAATCAAAATTATAGACGTTCTTAAATTATACTATATTAAACAAAATGTGTTTTTCTTAAAAAATGAATCCTGATATGCATGTTTCTTAAATAATTATTATTAATAATTTGAAACCCATACTCTTTTACATATGCTTATTTTTTTTTAAATAATGGAATAGAAATTTATTAAAAGCTGAAATTAAAAAAAAGATGCACAATTTCTTCGAAGAGTCGTACCAGATTTACTGTTTCCATGAATGTCTCATTTTTATCTCTACGGTAAAGTACGAAGTTATTTTCACTTTATCGTTAATGATTTTGGTCCCTTTCATATTCATTGAATATTTTTAAAGTTTAATCAATGCAATTTTGCATAATGATACTTTAAGATAAATTTAAGATTGTATTTACTTTCTTAACTTTTCTCTAAATTAAGAAAATAAATTTTATCTTCAGAGTAGTTTTTAATTTAAACATGACTTCAGAATTCTTAACATCTCATTTCTTACAAAGAATTTATTTTATAACAAATATCGTCGTAACAATGCTTCAGAGTCTCCAGAACAATTTTAGAATCATCGAGATCATCATTTCTGCCAATTCATATAATTAAGAGAAGGAAAACTCTAAAATTGCCCAACATTTGGCAGAGGAAATGAAAATTTTGTATTATGGAAACGTTTTGAGTACCATGGTCTATGAAGTGAAAATAATTAATGAACTAGAAACATAAAGTCTCTTTGGTATTTCTTGATGTTGCAATGTGAAAGAATAGTAAGAATATATTGTTATTCTCGTCTTTGAAAATAAATGATGAAATCTCATGAATATTAATCTAGAATGTCTCAATGACAGATAAATTGCATGATTTTTAAGGATAAACTACATTACTTCTTGGCAGACTAACACGAGTTCCCTGATTAAAAATATTTAAAAAGTTAAGATGCTTCTAAATTTTCATATCTAAAAAATTTGGGAATAAATTTTAATCAAAAAATTTTCAAAGCAATAATTTTTATTCATGAAACACGAAAAATTCTATAATAGTTTTGGTTTCATAAGATTTTAACTCATTATAAACTTTTTCTAAGAATTATTGTAATATTGCCTACTTTATTAACAAAAAATGATGAGCAATTTTTAAAATTCAGGCAAACATGTTGAAATGTTTGAATATTTTAAACATATTTGAATACTGCTGGAATTTGATTTGTTAGTTCAGAATATGGTATAAAATACAATTTACAGTACCTTGCATAAGAATATGTAAATTAAGAGTTTAAAAATGTATTAGGGAATAAAGCAACTGAATAATAAATGTGAAATAATGAAAAATGCAGT
The DNA here is from genome assembly GCA_026290005.1 of Latrodectus geometricus. Taxonomy (NCBI): domain Eukaryota; kingdom Metazoa; phylum Arthropoda; class Arachnida; order Araneae; family Theridiidae; genus Latrodectus; species Latrodectus geometricus. The sequence continues at coordinate 127,127 of JAPDSC010035677.1, forward strand.
AAACACAGTTAGCAATTTTTTTATTACAGTTTTAAATTCTAAAAAAGGAAATTGACAAATACATAATATATTTTGAAATTTCGTCGGTAAAAATCAAAGACTAGATACGACGATAGATGAGATACTTTTCAGTTAAAACATTCTGAAAAACAAATATGTTTTTTCATATTATAATAAAACAGTAAACATGTACAAATTACAATTTATAATAATTTTGAAAAAAATATCTTTCAGCGTACTTATATAATTAATTAAAATTTTAGTACGCAAAAATTAGTTTGCTTAAGAACTAAATCCCCATAACCTCTATAAATCCTTTTTTGTAAGATTTTAGAAAAAGCTCAACTGGCAAAAAATGTTTTTTTTTTTTTAAACAAGATTAAACTAAATAGAATGCTAGTTTAAGTTGTTTAGCAAAGTTAGATTGCACTATCTAGCAGTAAAACTAAGTTAAACATTTTGTCTCCTCACAGAGGTCATTGATATACAAATAAAAATTCAAATGAAATATTTACAAATGACATATGTGAAAAACAAGCATTGAACAGCTTATCATCCAAGTCTGCAAAACTATCAAATCAAACTTTTCCGAAATGATCATAACCCTAAACGTTTTAGTATAATTGAATAAGTAATTAGGAAATTTAAAATGTAATTAATCATTTACTTGGAATCATTAAATAGAAAACTGCCTCACAGAAATACTTTTATTTAAATGGAAATTTATATAATTTTAAGCAAAAACATTGCATAGTATTAAATGATGGATCATTAACTATTAATTTCAATTATTTAATCAATTTTCACATTGCTTAGAAATCTTAAGATGTTAATATTTTTAGCGTTATTAAAAAAATTTAAGCATATAATAATTTTCTCTATTCTAAATTCCTCAGTTTAATAAATTATACATGATTATCTACAAAAATAAAAAGGGAATATTCCCATAAATAATTACAGAAAATGTTATAAAAGAAAAAAGTGAGTTGATATTTTAAGGCATAAAAAATAATCATTTGTTATTTGCATTAAAAGATGAAGATATTTTCTTGCTTCCAAAAATACTTCCGTATCTTAAGATGTAAAAGTCCACTTGATAAATAAAAATAAGAATACATAAGAACAAAAATTGACATACAAAATAAACCATGGAAAAAGTTACAGGAATCAATAGCTTTGCATATTATAATGTAGTTTTTAAGGTCTCTATTGACGGATGATAGCTTTCTATTGCTGCCGGAACATTCCGTTGATCATGATGTTTGCTAGCGCATTTCTTCGTCGTTTCCAAGCACCGAGATCTTTCGCGTGGTACCTCAGTTGTTTCAACCATTCCATCGTGTCTGTCTTACATTCCGCCTGTGCAAGAAAAGTAAGCAAAAATTGGTAACTTTTCAGCGTGCAAAAATTTATTACAAGGTATTTATTTCATGCAAGTGTGTTCAATAAAATGATTAACAAATAAGTTAAATTAGAATATAAATTCGTAAAATTAAATTGTAAATAAATTATTTTAATTAAAATAAGGGCGTGTAAAAAATGGAATGATTGTACAATTTCAAATTAATTAGTATTTTTAAGTATAGTTTCTTTTATGATTAATTTATATAATTTATATGTACAGTAAAATTTGTTGAAAAACTTCCATCGGAAGGCAGAATTTAGAATAGAATAGAATTTATATAACAATTCTTGAAATCTTTACTTAAGTTTTAATTCTATAATTTTTGTGGCTGATTTTTATATCTCAGTATTTACATTAAAATTCATTCTATACGTATTTACTAGTTGATATGAAGCCGCTTCAACATTCCATTCTAATGAGCTATAGTTCGATTTTATATCTGCTTTAGCACACTAAAGATAGTTCGTGAATTATTAAGTTAGTTGAGATTTGAGAAGATTCTGGCTTGACATAGATTCATCTATTTCATTGATCATGCTAATAATTTTATTTTTCACAGTTTTGAATTGATTACATTTAACTGATTCGCTATAAGTTAAATCTCACAGTATTCTTAGGCTATTGACAGATTTTTTTTAGAAAGTAAGGAATTTACGAATGTAACTCAAGGAATTCAAAAAGTTTCCACTTATTGATCTTTTAAGTCTCTGAATAAAATTACATTAGTATGAGCAAATTCGGTACACTCAAATTCTACTTTTGTATGTAACATTATAAAATTATTATTCACACTAAATTCAAGAATTTTCTCATTACGTTCATAATATCTTTATATTCAATATATTTTTAAATATTTAAGAAAATAAATGAACGAAAAAGGGAATTTCTTAGTCTTTATCAACAAAAACTTCTTTTAAAATTATATTTGCAGACACCGTACGGGTAAATATATATTGTAAAACATTATTTTTCAGATTCATACACTTGAAGAAAATTGTCAGCGATAATTGATGTCTGCATAATTGCCTATATTTGATGTCTACTATCTTTAAAAATCTGATCTTTATATGTAGTTGATTAAAAACTTAATCTATTTTATTTTTGGCATTAACTATCAAGAACATTTAAGAAGTATCTGAAAGGAAATTATTTATAGTCAATTATGTTAATTTTTAATAATTATTTCCAAATTTTGCTTATAATATCCATGTACCTAGTGGCAATCACGAATTACAATTCTTCAATAAAAAGTATCATTTTAACTTTATTTTTGAAATTATTGAATATGTCATTGAAAACATTGACTTATTTTCCTTTACATATTATTTTGTCTTCTTAAAAATACTGTTTTGTTAATATATGAAAACTTTTTGAATTCAGATGCAATTATAGTCCATTTTATGTTCTTGAAATACCGTCTTTCTGCTTCTAAACCTCTTTTCAAATACTTTGATATTTTTATGCTCATTTTTGTATAAAAAGTTTTTTCTTACATTTTATAAAAATCTCGAATTTCGAGTTTACATTGGATATTTATCATATTAGACATATTTTTCTTTAAGGAAAGGAAATTTTTCTCTCAAATTACTTTAAGATAATCTTTTTTCTTGTTAGTTGTTATTGGTATTTTAAAAATTATAATTCTCAACTACGTTTTATTTTTTACTATGTTCATTAAAAATAATAAAAATGATAAAGATTAACTTTTTGAGCGATAATATTTATAGCTAGTTAATATCGATTATTTTAATAACTTTTAATTTTTAAATAATATTTGATTAGCTATTTCGTAAATATAATTGATCAAATTTTTTATTTAAATAAAGTCCAGAAAATGTCGTCATCACTGCTTCTCACACGAAAGAATTTCGTGGTACTATTAACCTTATATTTTTTCGGCTGTTTGAGAACATTGATACACATCAATTATATTAATGTAATTAATAATCTCTAAGCAACATCTGATGATATCAGCATCAGAATATTGTTTATTTACACAAGTTTTGTAATTTAGATGTATCGATCATTGAAAATTAATAAATGATACATTATATCTCTTTCAATCAAACTAAAAAGTAAAAGAGACATGACTTCAAAAATCAATTTTTTATTCATTAAAAAAAAGTGTAGGTATAGCCAGTAAAACATAAACTGTAAAGAACTTGAACAATGTAAAAAACTTTTGTTTATCTCATCTTGTACAATAAACTTGAATACAATATTTTTAATTTAATGACTAATAAATTTTATGTATCATGAAAAGAAATGGTCTTACTTTCAAAAATATTGACTCTTTCGTCGTGTATTCTTGAATTTCAATTATATCTTCATCCTCAAGTTCTGTGCTGATGACGCAAACTCCTAGATGCAACGGATCCTATCCAAAACATATTAAAATATAATTATGATATTATAAAACATAAAATAAAAAGAGCAAGAATTTGTGCAAAATGCTTATTATCAATTAAAAATTTGTTAAAATATTTTGGTTTAAGGCAAATGAATGAAAATTGTATAATTTGCTCTTATATATATATTTATACACCATAAAATAGAAACTTGAAAATAGTTTAAAATTACAAAAGCCAAAGATGTAATTTAAGACTAGTACATATAAATTCAAATTTACAATGTGGATAAGTTTAGAGGAAATAAGATGAAAGTGAAAATCCAGTGAAGTACTAACATGGCTAGTCCTCAAGGCGTTTTGACCATATTGGCAAAAAGCTCCCTCAAGGTTCTAAATTTTCATGTATTTTAGCCAATCTATTTCTACATTTTTATAAAAAATCTTTTTTTATTCAGTTGCCTCCTGCATTTAGATACATAGATGACTTTATAATTTTTAATTTTTCAGAATTTTGTTAAAGCATTTATCCAGAAGAGTTAAAACTAATAAAAACAAATTATAATAACTTAAGAACTGAATTTTTAGACATTTTAATTACAATAGAAGGAAATTACAGGTACACAAACATTTTCGACAAAACTGGTTTTAATTTAAAAAAAAAATAAATTTTATTTTTTTGAATTCTAATAGTTCTATTAAATTCTATTAACTTTTGAGTTTATTTTCTCTCTCTTTCTCTTGCTCCAATGGCACAGAGTATGGCTTTTCTGCAATTGCTGAAGACTTATGTCTAAATTTAGCCATTACACCCCAAAGCCACAGCGAAAAGTTTTAAATTTAAAAAATACCCGAAAAGAATCAAAGCCTTTATAAGTATCAAATTACAAACAAGTAAACAAAGTGAAGAATAAAGCCCAAATTTCAAGCAAGTAGATAAAGCTGTCTTTTAATTTATGTATTGGTTTGCAAGTTTAGTTTACTGTATTGCCATCGTTTATTTTTCGCTTTATCTTTTAATGAAATGATATGTACAAAAGTCATTCTCATCTATAAAAAATTATATTAAAAATTCTAAATAAAATTCTATATTCCATAAAAAGTCTAAAACTCCATAGTTATAGACTTTCTAAAATCACACTTAGTCGAAATGCAGTATATTAAGCATTGGAAGTATGTTTTATTAATGTGTCTAACATTGCATGCATTATTTATAAATTTGTGACAGTGAAATTTGTGAGTGTAAGTTAAATTTCAAGATTAAATATAACTTAAAAACTGTAGCAAACATACCTGGTTCAAATGAAAATAAAAAAAAATGTCACACAAAAATTGAATCATTTTTCTGTGATGTGAAGTTCCTCTTAATAAAAAATAGAACCAATTTTCATTAAGAGGAACTTTCCTCATTATTTTTTTGACATCAAAAAAGAAGTTCTAAAAAAAGAAGTCTTAACAAAGAGATTTAAGAGTTTTTTTTATTTTATTAGTTTATTTTTTTTATAAAAAATCAAAAGAGTTTTTAATCTTTATGATTTTTTTATATCTTAGATGAATGCAATAAAAACTAATTTGAATAGATATAGACATCTGACAAAAGTATATTATTATGTTGATATAAATGAATATTTGTTATTTGCAATTTAAGTGGTATTATAATTGGTTAACGTTATTTTATTTTAAAAATTACCTTTTAAAATTTTTGGGATTTTTTGAATTTATTGATAATTGTATGACTATATTATTCTTAATCGAAGAAAAAATTAACACGGAAAGTTTGATGAATAAAATGTAGAAAATAGATGATCAAATAGCTAATGTAAAATCAAATTCGCAAATTTTTGAGTAACTTCGCCTCTTATTGTAATTTTATTTGATAATGTTTGAATCGATGGCTACATTTCTTATGATTTTTATGTACAAACCCTTGCGAGGCTGTATCGACCGTTCTTCTCTTTCATTAGCAGAAGGGTGGCATCCTCGATTCCCGTATTCCTAGGGAAGAGAATTCCTGAATCTTGCGCAAGGTCGGGTCTGTAGTTGCTGTTCGGCTTGCCCTTTGTGGCCAGAAGTGCGTGACTGGGGGAAAATTTGATCGCCCGTCCACGGCGTGATTTGGTGAAATCTATTGCACCACTGAAGGCTAATTTTCCAGCCATAACGAAGCGAATGTCTTCTTTGCTCCATTCTAAAACTTCCATGGCCATCTAAAAGTAAAAAAAAAGAAGAAAAAAATCCGTTCCTTGTTTTACGAACTTAATTATATAATGACATTTATAAACACAAATTTAAAATAAATATATTGTTTTTCCCTATAAATGTATAAGTTTGTGAAAACTAGGAACTGCAACCTTTAAAATATAAAGTACAAATAAAAGAATCAGCGATCCTATATGTGCTCAAATGCTGTATCTAGTTTTAGTAATATGTTGTTGGCTAATATTACTTATTTATCTTTGTAGTCGATTTTAGTTGCAGATATGCTTCTAAGACATTCATTTCTTTAAAAGGGATATTATGTTTTTTCTTATAATAAAAGAAGACGAAATGATAATGTTGCTTGTTAGTTATCATTTTGTCTTTTGTATTTTTAATATATTTATATGTACTATTTAGGAATAGTATGTATAAATATATATCCATATGTACTATTCATAATATAGTTGTTATTTTTAATATTATATGTACTATTTATAAAATTAATATAGTTTGCAAAATGATGTAATATTGGTCTACTCAACATTCATAAATTGGATATACATTTTTTAGAATCTAAAATTTCTAATTTGCGACTGACAAATTTGTAAAAAATGTATGGAAATTGCTTAAATTTTAAGTTACGAAAATGCCTCCATCTTTACATATATCCTTAATGTCATAAATCTTCATTTTAAAAATAAAATTGATAAAAATCATATGTGGTTTTGAAAAAAAAGTATTCACAATATTTGTATTTAAATATTTGATAACTTTCATTTTCTTAAAAAGATAGGTCGTCAGGAATAAAATTGGGATGATATATATTTTTCAAAATTTTCCTAGTTGAGTGACTTGAATAAAAAATATGAAATTACATAAAATCAAATTAAAATATTTTAAAATGTAAATTTAACCCAGAAATATTTAAAAAAAATTATTGAATTAATACACTTATTATTTTATTTTTTTAAATGAAAAAACTCAAAATTTGGAAAATTTTAATCAAGTTTTCATTGTGATTAAAAATAATAAAATATATTACTAATTATTTTTAAATTACCTTTTTTTACATTTATATAAAAACAAGTGCACTAGACACTGGGGGTTTTTTAAAGATAATAAACATCTAAAAAAGTAAAACTTTTAAACAGTTTAACACTTTTTCCTAATTAAGCGTCTTATATATACATATATACATATATATATATATTCTTTCCTAGCTTTACGAACAGATACTAGAGCAATAACAACAACAATACAAATATATTTCTGAAATTGTAAGAAGAAAAGATTTGTATAAATTTATTGTGTTAAAATAAATTATTCAATTGAGTATTAATACCATTCAAAAATATGAAATATGTTATTTTTTATAAATATAAGATGAATAAAATCTACATAATTTTATAATATGTAAAATAATTGATAATATCTTTAGAAAGAAATTTCTATGAAATGAAGAGCGAACAACAGAATTCAAGAACCATAACTTATTACTTAATTCAAAATAGTTTGTCATTCCGTGAAATATTTTTCTCACCTTTCTCAACTGGATACTTCCGATATCCGACACGTTGGTAGACCTCCTATGAGATGCGGAAATATTTGAAATCCTTCTCCAAATTTTTGTACCCGTGATTCCTTTCGTTTGCTGTAATTTAAATTACAAATTGAATAGTTGACATACAATTGATATTTCATCAAAAAAAGAACGAAGTGATTTTGAAACACTTATTACACAAATTTTGTTCATAATGAAAAAAATTCTTCATTAAAAACAGCTAAATTAAATTATTCATTTAATTTATTTCTCATTAAAATTCATATTTCATCAAAAAAGCAAATAAGCAATTTTGAAATACAAATTACACAAATACTGTTCTTAATGAAAAAAGTTCTTTTCGAAAAACAATTATATTAAAATATTTTTTAATTTTATTTTCATTTAGTTTGGTTTATCATCAAATAAAAAAATAAGGAATTTGGAAACAATAAATTTTGTAATTTAAAAAAGTAATTTTTGAAAAAATTATATTAAAATATTCTATTAATTTTGATTTAACTCACATATTAATTTTTGTTTGAAGAAGAATAGTTATTTGCAATGAAATTAATTTGCCATTTTTTTATACAAATTTTAATTTTTTTGAAGAGAAACGAATATTTTAATATGATCTTAAAATTACTCTCTATGTACAAAATCGATCTTATTTTATGCTTCAATTAATATATTAGATTTTAGATTCATCATCTCTTGCTTTAAATTAAATAAAAAATATTCGTGATATTCTTTAGTTATTATATATAGAAAATTATAAATTTTATGTCCCGAAAATTAGTAATCAAGTATTTTTATTATAGCACTGTTAATATTAAGAGAAATGATTAACCATATAATTATTAAAATGGAATAATTTTCAATTTTAATCTGCGAAAATCTTTTAAAATAAAATCTAAGAAAATAGAGACTTAACTTATATGGTACATTTAAGTCATGCGTGTATCAATTTTATCCCTCATTTGATTAATGAGATGCATTGCTGAAATATGCATGTGTAATTCTAACTAATAAATTACTTATCAGTAATTAATAAAGAGTTCAGAGCTGCATTAAAATTCAGAGAATTACATATGTTTAATGTTAATGTTACAATGAATATTTGAGATCAGTCACATTTGTGATCGTTTGAAACTTTTCAATAGTAAATTTAATTCTTATCATAGAAATGATTTTAAACAAATTATAATATCTCTCTGCTTATTTATTTGAAATTTATTGACATCCAAAATAATAAGAACTAAAGAAATAAAATATTAAAGACAACTTGTAAATGACCTAAATTTAGACCTTAAAAATGTATAAATCACAACATAATGTATTATAATACATAAGCATTTTTGAAGCAATAAATAAGATGGAAAAGCTGGGGAAATGAATAAACGTGATAAATAAGAACACTTAACAACTTTTAAATATTTCTATAAAAAATTAATGACAAATTAAAAAAAAGTTTTATTTTTTCATTTTTATCCGTAAATTATTTATAAGTTATTATTTTTTTCTATTTTAAATAAGGTAACTGAAATAAATTATAATAATATTACAAAATTTCATTATTTATTTTGGCAACCATTTAAGAACTAATTGTACTGCGTTTCTCAAAAAAATTATAAGAAGCACATAATTAATGTTTCACTGAGAAAGTTGTTCCATTGATGGTAGTCTCCATAAAAGTAAATGAGAAACAATAAATATATTACCAAATTTGTGTCAGAAAATAAAATGAAAAATTTCTTCGATGAAAAAGTTTTCATTTGTACTGATTAAATTATTTTATTAACTGGGTTCTAAGAATTTCCAAAATGTTATTTTAAATTATAACTCTTTTTTTATTCTGTTATGTAAATTTTTCCATTTAACAATTTAGTCAATATGCTTTGACATTTTCTTTTCCTAGGAGGTAATTTTTCTAAAAATAGAAATGGAGCGTTGAATTTCTATTTTTTTCTATTTTTTCGAAAAGAGTTTGAAATGTAGGTTTAATTCATATCTTTGGATTTTAACCTTTTATCTTTTTTTTATAATAGGTACTCTTTATTTGAAGAAATTAATACATACTTTAACTTTATTTTATTATTTCTTGAATCATAATAAATACATTTTATTTACAAGAACATTTAGAATAATTTTGACTGCACATGTTTGTATACCTGGTTTACAATAATTTATGAAATATTTGCATTCATTATAGTGGATGTTTGTGTGTGGTTTACAATTAAAATATCAATTTGCTTTGAATTAATTACATAATATATAACATGCATAGCAGACAAAATTATGAAACTTTTTGATATTTATGTTGAATTACAAAAATTATCAAATTATATTTTTATTTTAATCTAAGGGGCCTATTGCATGAAAATATAATGCATGATAAAACATTCTTTCTAGTTCACATTAAAAGCTTTGATTCAGTAAACTATCACTGAACTTTCTTAATAGGGAATTAAAAATGTCACATTTTTTAGTTTATTGTTTTTAAAATAAATAACAAAAATAATTATTTCAACGAAAACTGCTGTACCATTTCTAATTTCAAAGTATGTATGATAAAATATTATTAATAATTGCAGTGCATGACATAACAAAACTAATTTAAGTTTCTTTTTTATTTGTTAATAAAGATAAATAATATATGCAATTTAAAATTGTAGTTAAAGTTAGTAAAAGATGTGATAATTAAAAAAAGGGGAGAATTAAGGTTCCATGAAATACATTATTATTAAGAGTTTCTTTGGAATTTTCTATTCCATTTCTGTTAAATGACATTTTAACCTTCTTTAAAAAATAGGGGAACTTATAAAAAACTACTAATAATCCGTTCTTTCTGTGATACTATGTATTAAAATACTTTCTCTTTCATAAAATAATTATTTTATTGCATTCATATCCGGCAAATATGAATTCTAATCCACTCAAAAATACAAGTTATCTGAATTGACTGTTGATAAGGATTATTATTCATGAAACTGAATCTTTTGAAGTCATCTTTTATAAATGTGCAAGGATCTTTATACCAATTAGTAATTTAATTGGGATTATTAATATAGGAATAAAAAATTAGTTGAAAAAATTAACTATCTGTTTCCCGAATTAAATGCAATGCCTCAAATGCAAGGTTTTATCCAAAAAATAATTGATTAGGATATATATTGAAAGGAGACTCAGTCAAGAAAAATAATAATGGTTTCGACTCATTCCGAAAAATTCACACTAACACTTTACACTACTGTTATCCATGAACCGAAAGTAGTTTCGAAAGTATATATAATGTTTTTTTAAAAATAAATTTTTAAATGTTAAAACAGAAACTAAAAAAAGTAAACAACCATCAAAATTAAAAGTAATTTTTTCACACTAAGATAAGTCTTTTAACATTTTTAGTAGAGAAAGTTTTTATTTTTTATTTTCTACTTATATTTCTTAAATAACAACTTGGGAAGAAGATAGTTTTCAAAAACTTCAGTAAATCTTGTTGTACATTAAAACGGAGGAAGTAAGGAACATTAAAATGGAGAAAATTCGGAATCTCTCTTCATTAAAAATTTTTACAGGGGTAAGAGTGATGGAGTTTTGTTTAGAGACAGTTTGATAATGATATTCTGCAAAAAATATTTTTTTGAAACATTTTTAAGACGAAAACTTCCTTAATTAAAAAACACTTCATATGATGAAAACAATATATTTCAGCATCTTCGAAAGATTTTCTTTCGTAATATTCAATTATTTGATTAGTTAATGAATAATGAAAATGTGTAATATCATTTAATATAATTTACAAATTCTTTTATATTATGTTATTAAATTGATTATTATATTCTTTCGGTTTCTATTAATATTTTATCATAATTTGTGTAAGTAAATAAATATTTTTAAGCAAACTATATGTTTATTTATAAATTCTTATATCGTTCTCATTAAAAACAAATTCATATACTAAATGAATAATGCAAGAAATAAAAAAAATTACCTATATATATTGTTAAAGCCAGTATTATGTAATCAATCATGACCTAAAATTCTTCTATTTATGTGAAATAAAAAAAATTTGTAAATAAGGTGCTAGAGTTTATATTTTGAGTAATTCTTTGATCATATAAAATATTTATTTAAGATTTGTTTTAAAATGTATAACCAAATTAAACATATAAACTCGTTATATAAATTCGGCATATTATCAATAGACAAATAAATGGATTTTTTGAATAGATTCCCGAATTGCAGAAGTTCTCGAGAAATTAAAAATGATGATAACTTTTAATTGATGGCTCTCAATTGAAAGATTTGCTATATCCAATGAAAGATAAAAAACGTAAGAAATAATTTTCTGGTTTTATACAATTTTGTTCTTACATATTATTAAGTCTAACAGTAAAATTTAAGAAACATTCAAAATGTTCAATAATGATATAGATTTAATAAAATTATGTTTAACTTTATTCACAATTTAGTTTTTGTAATTGTCTGTTTAACACTTAATATTTTTATAATAGTCACAGTCATTGGCTGACTATTATATGGATATGTATGATAGTTATAAGTCTAGCATAATCTTTACTCCTAGGTTGTTGGTCCCGGATCGGGAATAGATGTTCCTTTCTCACTGTTTCCTTGCCCTTTCTTCTGAGATTATGAATGAATGTGGAGCACCCTATAAACAGGCTTGTAGTAATGTGACGTGGGTTATATGTTTGTCTACATGACTTGATTCACAGGTGCCCTCCGGGTAACGATAAATTATTAGCAGTTTCCGGCCTTATTGTGGTGAAGAAATAGTCACCCAGTACATGCCGTTAGGAAAAAAAAAAAAAGCATTTTATAAAATTGGACTCTTAGTTACGTTAATTTTTCAAATTGAATTTTGAAGAAAGAAGTGTTAGATAATAATATCCGTGTTGAAAATGAAGATTTCTTTAAAGCGATTTGATACCCAAATTTAAAGTAGAGTGTCGTAATTTTTCTAATTCTTGATTGTGAGAGAAGAGCAAAAGAAAAAGATAGAGAAAGGAAGAAAAATGAAGAGAGCGAGAAAGATAAGAAGAGAGAGAGAGAAAGAAAGATAATTTGGTAGGCTGGACCAACAGTCGAGAAAACTTGAAAATCATTTCAATATTACAGGCTTACTATTTCCAATTTATTTGACATTTAAAATAAAAATATTTTAAAAAACATTAAGAACAACCATTGTATTTTAGGATTATATCCTAAAATATTATATAATTACATTTAAATTATTAAAAAATGTTTGCTAAAACATATATTTGTTAGATTAGTTATTGTATTGTTAAAGGATATAAAGAGTTTCCAGTCAAAAATTGAAAAAAATGTACTAATGCATAAAGTATAACCTGAATATTATTTGAAATTGTATTTTTGCTCAATCATAATCTGTATTTTGGAGTTTTGTTACATTCATAAACTTAAAACTGAAAAAAAATGAAACAAGCCTAACGACCTAAATTTTTTAAATATTTGTTCATATTCTTAATCAAGTCATAATTTTCTTATGGAAAATTATTAGAAACATAATCTCGTTATATTAGTATATTGTAGAGGAGAATGTAAAGTGGATTAATGCTGAAAGTTATCCTTTAAAAAAATTGGTGTAAAAAAAAAAACTTGAAAAATCCCTAATCTCAAAGAATTTAAACTATTTAGATTAGAATAAGTTTTAGGATTCAATTTATGATTTATTATTCGATTTTCAAAATATGTTGTAATTATTAAAATGAAATCCATGTCTATATAATGAGCATTGCTTATTACAAAACAAAAGTGTACTTACTTTTCGATACGTACAAACGCCGATCATGGGAACTGATTCCGAGACTCACAATCTGTCAACCACGATTACTGAACGAATTTGTACCTCCGTAATGGAGACAAACACTCTGCGAGGTTTTTCTCGATTTGTTAAAGCAAGTAACGCCAGAGAAGCATCGTTGAGAAAGGGGAGTAAAAATAAACGCATTCAAATTTCCATCACTGTTACATCTGCTGCTCATCCCCTAAACAGTAACAATTTTCTATTCGTTCCCTGATCACGTCACCGCAGAAACGTCATTCCCAGATGAGATGCGAACACAAGGCGTCGCATCTCTTCTCCCTTGATTAGCCTTGTTGGTTGACGAAATTATGCCACAAGAGTTATGTATGTCATTATTCAATGATTGAGTGACTGCGGGATATTTGTAGATGAGGGTATTATCGTGTTCTTGAGAAGGAATTTGGAAAAAAAAAGCTCATAAAAAAGAGAGCATGAAATTAACATTTATATAGTGGCTTGTTTTCATTGGAAATGAGATAGAGGAATTGTAACAAATACCTCTTTTTCATCTTCTCCTCAAAACTAAATGTACATGAGGTGAGAAAAATCTATATTGCAGCAAGTATAATTAAAGAAAGAAAGAATTAAATTTAGAAAGGAGCCATCGTTCCTAACGTAATTTCAACTAATTAACAATATTTTAAATAATGAGTTTCATGCATTAGCATATTCTGAAATCATTTAATGGATTTTATTCATAGTTGCTTCTCAAATTTCATATTTTGATTGATTCCTTCACTGAGTGGTATTTATTTGGTGTTATTATTTGTTTTTTTTTTTAAAGTTTCTTTTAAAACTTCTTCATAATACTTCCTGGGAAGAATATTAGTTTATATCGATACATATTGTTTGTTTGACTCATTACTTTGCATTATTTCTCTGCAAAAGTTTCACAAATCTGTTGCAAATAACGCTTAAACTGTAAAATTATTTTTAGATTTAGATCGTGATTAATGGCCATTGTATTTCTGATATAATGTAGGCAGTATTGTAAAGGATTACCGTCAGCAAACTTACCAAATAATAGGTATAAATCAGAATTTCTTTAAAACTCCTTATGTCAAAATTTTTTATACGTTTATAAAAATTTTCCAGGGGATTGATTTTTACTGACGTAACAAACTACAATCGTCAACATGAAATGATTCATATGGAAAATACTGCAAGCTTTGAGCATCTTTTAATTAAAATTTCATTAGTACATTATCGTTCACAAAACAGACAGTATTTTATGGTAAATAGGAGACATGCTTTATACCTTTGTTTGCAAAATTAAAATAATATTGAAATATAAGACCAAAATTCACTAAATTTGACGAACATTTAAGTATATTAATTTCATATTTAAGATATTGATTTTATATTTTCTATAAAAACATATTTTGAAAGTTTTGACTCAATATTTTTTTGTTCACTCGATATAAGTTCCTTAATTCAATATTATTTTACTAAACTACACAAACGTTTGCCTAAATCTTTCAATTTGTTTCTCACAAATAAATTGCTGGCACTAAACTATATGATTTTCTAATAATCTGATAGAATCAATAAATTTGACACCTTAATATGAATTTTTTGCTTAGATTCGATTAAATGAAATCATTTCCCTATTAAATAATAAGAGTATTTAATAATAAGAGTATTTAATAGGGAAATGATGTGTATCAAAATATGAATCAAAAATGAATGTGATACCACTGTGTATCAAAACAATTAAGCCGAATTTCTTACTTAACTTTCTTACTAATGTATTCAATTTCATTAAACAACTATTTTATCGTTACCCTTGACGAACAAAAATTAGCTATTATTTTGTATATAAAAGTATGAGATTTAATAATATAATTCTACAAATACCATTCAATAGAATCTACTTTTTTTTTCTGTATTATGTGTAACGAAATTTTCATTTTTTGTTTTGTTTCATGTATTTGAATTGATATTTAAATTCTAAAACTATTTAGAAATTAATCTTTAAAACGCTTTGGTCTTATAACTAACATATATAAAAAGTTTTTATTTTACGTTTTAATTTTGATTTCTATTTGCAAACTCATGGCAGAAATTTGCTTCCGAAAGATTAACATGGTGAAACAATGAAATACAAAGATTTTGTATTAGATACAATACTTCTCATACACAAAAATAAGGTTTTTTTTTTTAAAAAAATTATTATAATTTATTTTGGATAAGTAGAATCTGAAGGTGTACGTCATTGTCCCTTTATAAAACTGCTTCTCGCTTAAAAGTTACCTTTGTACAAATTTTTCACACAACGGTTTTATTTGATATTTATGGTACAAAACAGATTTTGGGAATAAGTTAGTTGATATTTGATTTTATGTATTTGAACTATATTCATGAACTATGTAAAAGAATTAAATAGAATTTTGCGCTCAAGTCATGTATAAATGAAATAACTTTTGTACATTTGGCAAGTAATTATTGCGCATGCTTTGGATGCTAGTAATAATACAATAAATTTTATGCATATTCTTCTCCGACAATTTTTATCATGTATAAGATTGTTTTTGCCCGATTTTAAAAAAGAAACTTAATGTACCGTCCCTTCATTCTTAATGAAAAAACATTTTAAAATTTATTAGCCCTGGTGCCGACTTTCTGAAAATGCCAAATACCTTTTGCATTCAAGCCAGACAAGTTGGATGAAGCTTTTATCTCTTTGTAAGTTATTTTTTACTTTATTTTTACAACAAAACAAACTTTAAAAGGAGTCTACGACCGTTTGTGAAATTTTTCTTTTAACATTAAGGATTTACAAGCTCGGAAATAGTAGCTAAAAATAATTTGTGAAAATGAAAGAAATCTAAAGAAAGAAAGAGAAATGTACTTAAATTCTTCTTTTGCTTTCCCTCCCACTGTCGTGCCTCATCCATCATGTCTTATTTCTCATCGCATTCCTCATATTTGTTTAAAAAGAATGTACATATGTCATCAGAAAAAATACGTCAGAATATCCTTTTTATGCCCTTTCTCCCATTCCCCGAGAAATAAGTGAAATTTCGTCTGGAAGGCGATTTTTAAGTGGAAAATAAGAGATTGCAACTCATGGTATTTCTATTAAAAATACGTTTTCTTTTGGTTTATATTTAAGAAGTATAGTAATCTTAGTCCTTAATATTCTACGCAATTCCCATTTTAAGATTACTTTTAAAAGAGGAACAAATATGCATTCACATTATTGATAACATGACTGATTTAAGTCCTTAAAATATTCCAACTCATGAAGACGAGAACAAACTAATCTTGCTTATTGAAAATATTTTTTATGTAAAATTCATTTTTCGGAAACAAAGAAGCTATTCTAATGTATACTAATAATAATTAACTATTTTAAATGTATACGAGAAAAAATAAAAAGAGGTATTAATAACTGAATACTGTAAACATATATTTAATTAAAAAGTAATTAAATTTATGATGTTAATTTTTTTTGCACATT